>OMLP01007046.1:4725-17716 GCA_900302685.1 Spondyliosoma cantharus | reverse complement strand
ATTTCCCGGCCATGGTGTTGCCAAGAGGATCATGGGTAATGAGATGGCCTATCTGCGGCTCCCCAGGGGAGAGATAGAAAGAGAGAGAGAATGAGAGAAAAAGAGAGTCAGAGACAAAACAAAGAGTGTGGGTAAAAGACAGAGGGGTGGAAAGAGTGCGAGACAGCGTCAGAAAGAGACACTTTTTCTGGCTCTGTTCTTATTCTCAGTATGTCCCACTAACAGTGCTCACCATCTAAACATCATCCCTCTCTCTCTTTCTCTCCCTCCATCTCCATCATAAAAAGTTGAGCATTTTTATAAGCCTGAGATTCTGAGTTCAAAGGAGAGCGTGAGCGGAGTGAAGGGGGTGGGGAGATGAAAAGAGAAACAGAGACATGGAAATGTGCAGTGGACCCCGGACGTCCATTTCCGCTTGAATTATGACGGAAAGCTGGACAGACAGACAGGGGTGGGGCGCCGGTTGGTGTGACGGTGGCTGAGGACAGTTTAAGATTTACGCGGATGGCCATCTGAGAAACAGGTGCCATGGCCTATGAGACACAGAGTGTGTCTGTACGTGTGTGTGTGGTCCTTGACCATGCCACATTGACCATGAACATTCTCAACTCCTAATGACCCAGGGGCCAGCACAGCCCAGATCTCAACCTCAAAGCTCTGTGGGGACGCGCACACACAAACACACATGCTCGCTACAAACTAAACCCCCTACTTAGCCCTGCAGCACTTGTGAATGGCACTGACAGATTTACTCCTGTCTCCATGTGTATTAGGGCCAGTGTTTGTTATTAAAAATCATAACGAAGCCATACATCATCATATTCGATGCTAAGCCAAACACGGGCTGGGCCAGCTATGGACATGCTATGCTACGGCAACATTTAATGCAGGGCCTACCACACAGGCTGCTAGTATACGAACGCCACGTTAAAACATATTCCATTTTGTCATTCACAATGTTTGTGGGGGGTAAAGATTAGACAGCTGTGATAATACTGATGTGAAGTTCTGTACGCACTTTTAATTTCAAGCTAAATTCGCATCATGGGAGATGATGTGGAAAAAAAACCCTGGACAAGCCAATCAGATTTCCCACATTTCCTCTCCAATAAGCAGTGAGGCGTACACCTCCGCTGTTTCCATATAAGGCGTGTGACTTCCTGCGCCACCTGCTGTGCCCTGGACACCAGATGACTTGATGTTGCTGCTAATGTCATTTCCCCATTGCTGTTTCAAAGTCTGGAAAAAAAACACTTTCAAACTCTCAATTCCCCTTAGAAGTACTCCATTGCTGCTACAAAGCAGCCATAAAATCTCCTGAATATGCTTTTTGTTTGTATCTTCAAATGGTTTCCCATGCCATAAAGATATTCTCTGTTTCCAAAAAACCAGATGGTAAAGTCGTCAACACTCGGATCTTTTATGCGCTCGGCCAAAGCTACCTCCATCCCCATGTGCTTTTCACCTCTGCCAATACATAAAAGGAGAGGTGTTTTTCTGGTCAAATAAAGAAATGATTTTTTTTTCCTCTGCTTTTGCTCGGCCTCTCTCCCCCTCTCTCTCTCGCTGCTTTACTACCACATGTCCAAGGGTAAAATAGTGGGATTTCTGCCAGAGGCATTAAAAGCGTCATCTGTGGAACAGATTTGTTGAGGCCTGTGGGGTAGGTGGGTGGGTAGATGAGGTACAGTGGTGTATGGGTGCACAGAGGGGGCATTGGGATGACCCTCACTTCCCCCGGCCTAAACTGTTGTTTGTGTGTGCCCAAAAGGATTCTCCCTTGCTGCCCTTAACTTTCTTGGAAAGCAAAATGGGAAACCAAGTCAGGAATATGTACAGACAGGCCTCTTTGTTTCATTTCTCTGCTGTTTTTACTCTTTGGACTGTGATTGTGCTTCTTGGGCTTGTACGTAAACGTCTTTGCTTGATTAAATGGCTGTAACACACCTACACTAAAATCTTCCTCTGACATTAAGGAGATCCTGATTAGTGTGGACTAGTCAAGCTGATCCTATAGGATAGGACCGCAGCTAATGTAGGCCAATGTGCAAGCAACATGAATGGTACGAATGTATAAATCTTATCTTATCTTTCAGTGCATTTAGTAAACAAACCCTGAGGAAAGACATCTCCAACTCATCTCATGCCAGGCTCGGCCTTTGCCAAACCATAAGCCTGTCCCGTGTCAATGTGTGTATCGTGTCTAAATCAACTGCGACTGTTTTAAATAACCCTAAGAATGCCAATGTGCGTAATCCGCTCAGGCCTCAGGACTGTTAGTAAGAATTGGTCACAGATATCTGAATAATTGCAATTCCTCAAGGGTTACTGGGCAAAGCAGGAACAACTTTGCCAAAAATGATTCAAAGGAATGACTAAAGTCTGGTGGGTGAATGGAGTAGGACTCCTTTTATAAATGTAGTGTTGCAGTTTTAAATCTTAATCAAAGTCTTCTTAATTTTATGTCCTCAAATAAAAACTAAACTCAAAAGAAAGATCACATTTTAAGAATAAACATGTATACTATATACAAATTGTTCTTATAATAATTACCCAATAAATGGGTAATGTATGTAGAAATAAATAGCGGTTGTACTACATCAACAGAGACTTATTTGCAAAACCTCTTACTACTGTTGTCTCTACATTTAAGGTACAACATACACACACACGGACACAATCACCTCCCACTGCCAAATCTTGCGTACAGTAGTAAAGAAATCCTCATTAATGTAATGCACTTGATCCTGTCGTGTAGGTCAGGGCCTCGGAAATGTAACAGCATCCTATTAAGCTGAAGGAGACGTCTGACAAAGTAAATCACCTGAAATATACTGGAGAGGAGAAAGGTGCCAAATATAGGTTGTGTTGGAACTTTCTTTGTAGGAACTGTTTATTGCTCGGAGTGTGAAGAGTTTAGTTAAGTAAGCGATTTCCTGTGTGAGTTCCCCCGCTTTGCTGGATGACTTGTGTGCCCCCATGACATGTCATGACCAAATAATCCCAAGCCTGAAGAACAGTGTTTGTCTGCAAGGAGGGCTTTGTGCATGTATATACGTTAATGATATTGTCAAGAAAATTAAGAAATGTAATACATAAAACACTTAAATGTGTACTTAATGTAAAATATCTTTTTACATACAATATATATTCCTTTGAGTCCTTAATGTGTGTATTTCTGCATCGCATGGAAACCATAAATCAAGAGTAACATGTATTTGGTCTCAATTTTATTGCGTCATTGTTCTAGACTGAGTTGTTAATATGGATCTAAAACCTCCTCCTGAAAACAAATTCTTGAATTATTCCAGAATTAATCACAGCTGGGACAAACAAGCTGAAATAACAGCTGAGGATAATCAAAACTCTGAAACATTTGAAACTCACTGATCGGATGTGACTCGTGCATAATTAACAGTAACGGCAGTACCAGCTGCTCATGAGCGGGACGTGTACCCATGTCTGATGGAAATCATCCTGGGTGCTCTGACGGTGACCTTTTCCAACTCTGTCATTCCATTCTCATGGGAACTTTATATCCATGTGACACTGCAGTTAAGAGGTTGGCGCAAATTCTTTCCAAACAAAAACATGTGTGCTTTTTTCCTCTGAATAGGAACTAATACGAGTGGTGTTGCCCTCAGATGTATACCAGGCTATTTTATCTGTACTGTACTGAATGTTAAACAATATAATGTCAGTGTCCTGCAAAAACAATGAATCTCCAATAATCTTTGAGAAAATGTCAGAGATTGTTTTTCTCTTTCTTTTCATCTGGAGATCTGACGTTTCTGCCGGACACTCACAACATCACAAAAGAACATTTTTACCTTATAGAGGCGGATGACTGCCTCGTGCCTCTGGTTGGTGGCATGTAGCCTCAGTTTATCCACGCTGTTGCTGTAGTAGTCACAGGCGTTGCACTTGAGGTGCACAGGGTTGCCAATGGCCACACACTTTAATCTCCACTGGTTGGCCTTGCCTCCCTCCTTGATGTGGGCCACCAGCTGGTGCTTCTGCATGTGCTTGTCTGTCTTGCAGTGCAGCTGAAAGTTGGCCTTAAGCTGCGTGTTGTAGCTGCAGAGCTTGCACTGGTAGACATCACCCACCACGCAGCGCCACTCCTCTTCGGGTAAAGAGCGCTCGGCATTGATGTGGGTGTTGAGGGCCTCCAAGCTGTCCGTGGAGTAGCAGTTGCACACGGCACACTGGTAGAGGCGCAGCGAGGGGTCGTTGATGGGTGGCGACAAGGAGGACAGGGAAGGGTCTGATGAGGACATACCCCCCATTCCACCAGAGGACACCAGGGATAAGTCGTCTGCCATCAGTTGACCACTGGCAAGACGCAACTCCGATAGGTCGTTACTCACTAAAGGAGAAAAAAGGAGTAAAAATGTTGGTTAGACAGTAATGAGAAAGACAGTTACAATTAAAAAGGTAGGGGTTCCATAAGGATTACATACATGGAAGCATATAAAGCAGGCAGTATGCACAGAAAGAAGAACGGTGCATGGAACAAAGAGGTATGACACAAAGACAAAACTCAGATGAAAATGAAAGGCTGGCATACATTGGGAGAGATAAAGGATAGAGAGAAAGAGAAAAGGCTCTTTTAATGAAATTAAGTGTGAAGAGAGAAGTGAGTCCTCTATGCAGGCCTCTCTCACACAAAAGGATTTGATAAAATAAAGCCTCACAGAGGACTAGGGCTCCTTACAAAGTCTTGTCTATAAAAAACCCTAATAGGATTGAATCAGGATCAATTACAATCATCCTTTTCAACTTGCTAACTCGCTCATCAGGTAGCTTTAATTACTGCTCTCAGCAATGGTGGGACAACGGTTTTAGGCCTCCAGGCTTTTCTCACATCTATACACCGATTCGAAAAGCTGATCAATGCATTACACTTGTTTTCTCCTTTTTTCTGCACCCTAGGACAAAAAGCAGATCTGCCATTCACACAAATGTAATTAACTCTTTCGTTTGATCCCTTCATTGTGTCTCTGTGCATGTTACCAAAGCTCACCGTGTCTTTTTCTTTTTTGCGAATATTACAGAGTTTGGAGCGCAGAGGGTTTAACAATTACACATTGACATGAATCTTTTTTTTTTTTTTATGTAGAACTGCCCCTATGAGTTGAAACTAAATGTCCATTTGTGAGTCAGTGTGTGTGCTGGTATAAAAAAAAGAGCACATTTGTACCTGAATGAGGACACAAAGTGTGTTTAAAAATGTGCAGAATTCATTATGATTATTATAATTAATTACCATTTTGTATATTGCATGCAAGCATGTATCCATCCTTCATCTATGCATGCATTTGTGTGAATATATAAATGTCCTGCTCACACCATCTAAACCTACATACAGCTGCGCTCACTATGGGGAGCTGTGTGCTATCAGTGTAATTCACTGAGAGTACATCTGCTGGCTGGGCTGTGACCTCCACACTAGAGGAGGGAGTGGGTGTGTAACACTGCAGGGTCATTGTTAAATCTCTCTCACTCCTACGGGAATCCGCTTCCTGCTGTGTTAGAGTGTGTGTGTGTATATGTGCGCACATGTGTGTATGTGTTCTCTCCAGAGTGAGCGAAGGTGGGGTGGATGTGTATTGGGGGGGGTGGGATTAAGCTGACTTAAGAAAATTACAAATGAAAGATTAAGAATAATTCTCATGTGGCGTCTCATAATCATTTTTTAATCAGTGAGAGGGGTCAAAGAAAGGAGACAATGACAGAGGGACAATATGAGAGCAGAGATAAGAGGGAAAGAGAAAGGGAAGAGGGTGCGGCAAGGGGGGCAAGGTAAAAAGGATGGGAGCAGGAAAAAAGGAGGTGAGAGGGCAGGGAGAATAATGAAGAGCATCAAAGGAGAGGCACAGAGATAAAAACAATACCAGATGGGATCAGATATACAAGACAAAACAGATAAAAGAGACCAAGTGAAAGATGACCACAAGAAAAACAATGGCGAAAATATTAAAAGCTTTTTTGCAGTTAGAATTTACTTATACAAAAAAACTTGTCAGACAGGTATATCATTTCTAGTATAGCGTCACTCACCTAAACCAGATCCAAGAGCAGCTGCAGTTGCAGGATCAAGCTGGAACGGGTTAATCATCATCTGGGCTTCTGGGCCACTGCTGCCAGCTGGGTTCTCCAGTTTTACACCTGCCAGGCCCATATTTTGAGCCAGGTAGTACTGGTAAAGCTCGGCTTCCGCTGGAGCCAGGCCCAGATGGAGGCTGTGTTGGATCTGCTTCATGTTCTGCTGCAGCAGCATCATGTTGTGCATGTGTTTCTCGCTCGTCATATGGATTCGCAAGTTCCGTGCCACGTTGGTCTCATAGTCACAGACCTGTTGAGAGCAAGGAAGGATAAATGAAATTAGCATCTCACTTCACTAGATGGTTATCATCATCAAAGCACTGTTTTACGCTTCAATTTAAATCCAAGTTTATTTTGATAATTAATTAGTTTTCAATAAAAAGCATAGTTAAAATCATTTACATTTATATCATATGTTCAAAATGAGCATTTACAGCAACAGAAAATCTTAATACCTAATCCACTGAATAAAACTGATGCAAGCATTTTTGTAGTGATGATGAATGGCTTATGTTTTCTACAAAACTTGGAGATACTGTCAGAGTGTATGAGAAATTCAGTTTTATAATGACCAGAGGTCAGATGATGTGGCCAAGAAAAATAATAGACATAGTGACGCAGACAGAAATAAGCAGCTCATTGTGTAGACACTGAAACAAGCAAATTGGTATGTTGCTACAACAGCGCTACAATAACCCTCTGTTTGTTTCATTACCTCACAGCGCCAAGTGGGCTTCTGTTTGGGCTTAGATGGTGAGGGTGCACCACAGCCCCCACCAAGGCTGGCACTAGGCACAGGGTTGGCATGGTTGTGGTTGTACTGTGTCTCACTGCCACCGTTCTGGAGTGTTTGTACGTTGTTCAGATGCTTGTCCGACTGCATGTGGATGCTAAGGTTGCCTTTGGTGGTGGTTGAGTAGTTGCATACCTAAAAAGGAAGAATAAATACAGTGATGCATGATTCACACTATATGCATTTATAACAAGAACAGGCTGGTATCTGATAAATAATTTAGTATTAAATCTCCAATTTTCTTCAGTCAGATAATTGAGATAATTACCTTAACCTTTACGGTTGTGATAGGTGTTGGTGAATAAAAAGAGAAAGATAAAACACATTAACTTCCTCTTTCCTCCCTTCTGACACTGAATTTTCACTTAACTCGAGCCTCGAAATTGGCCTCAAGAACAAATTCCATCGTCTATATTGCCAAGAATATAATATAATTTTTTTTGGATCAAATTTGTCTTATAAAATCAATCCCATAAAATAATAACTGAATAAAACAAAACAAAACAAGGACATTATCTTATTTTGGACATTTCAGAAAGTAAAAAGACAGAGAAAAAATTAGATGGACAGACCTCACAGCGGAAAGGCTTGTATCCACAGGTATAGCTTTCGCCTCTGGCTAAACGAGGATGAGGCTGTCCTGTGCGGCAGTACACACATGATCCACCAGACTCTGGATGTTTCTCCTTCATGTGGGCGTCCAGCGTCTGCTGGTACTTGTAGTGCCAGTTGCACTTGGGACACTTCAGTGTCTTGCAGGAGTTACGTGAATGCATCATCGTCATATGCCCTCCCAGTGACCGCGAGGATCCCAAGACCGTGTCACACTTGGGGCACTCCACACCACTACCTGGGGACCCTTCACCTGGACCAGGGGTACCAGGTGTCCCTGGAGTTCCAGGTGTACTGGGATTTCCTGTGTGTTGATGCAGTGGTCCAGGGCTCTCATCATCTCTGCGTACCATCATCATATCAAGGGGATGGGAGGATGGTGACGACCCTTCCCGTCCTGCCAGGGCTTCACTGGTTGAGTCGTTGCTGCTCTCTCGTTCTCTGGCACCTGCCAGGGCAGTCGACAGGCGGCTCTTCTCCATCTCCAACTTCTCATACACAGACATGGAGGAAGAGGAGGTGGATGCAGGGCCTTTGCTGTCACTGTTAAACTTTAGCACACTGTTGGAAAGGGGGGAAATACTTTGGTTTAAGAGAGGGAAATCTTTGCTACTGGTGCTGTCGGCCCGCTGGCTTGTCATTGCCATGGTCATGGCCTGATCCTCCTCCTCATCTGCCTCCATTTCTACTCCACCACCATTGGAGTAAGCATCCTCATCCTGCTCTGGACTCTCTCCTCCCACTGCACCGGGTTCCCGCTTGATGAGCGGGTACTGGCTCAGGTCTGGCCCATTGGGTTGCAAAGTGCATGTGTCCCTAAGGTGGCCCTTGCAGTCAGAGTTCCGACCCTCCACGTTGCCACCAGTGGCAGCAGCAGAACTCCCGCTAGGGGTTCTGTGGGCACCAGCCCCTCCCCCGAGGTTTGGGTTGGTCTCAGCCTTTGGCATGGTTTGGGTTCTGGGGGTTTGGTCATTGGAGGAGCTGCTGGCACTGCCCTTCAGGAAGGCAAAACCTGCCTGAAGGGAATCGGCATTCTCCCCACTACTGTGGAAAGCATTCCACAAGCCGCGGAGCCCCGTGTCTGGCCCTAGGAAGTTGGCAGGTGTGGGATAGTGGGGTAGCCCAGAGTTGGGGGGGTTTTTTGGTTCCAGAAAGCTTATAAGAGGTTCTTTGTCCTTGCCGATGCCCTGGATGATGGCGGAGATGTGCTTGTTGCTCAACAGCTTCTGCTCCTGATCATTCAGGGTCATACGGTGGTCATGGACAGCATGTGTCACGAAGGAACGGCTGTAGCCAAAAGACAGCTTGCACAGGAAACACATCAGCACAGGCTTCCGCCGCCCATCAGCCACACAGCCCTCAAACTTGGACAAGTCCACATTGTTGGGGACATCTTTGGACACACAGGAGTTTTTGGCTGCACCATCCGCCGTCAGATAGTCTTTGTCATTCTTGTGGCGGAGGTCATAGACACGGAAACTGTGCAACACGGGACCAGCGCCCGCCAGCCCTCCAGCTGAGGTATTTGGGAAGGAGGGGTGGTCAGTCGCTAGGGGTTTACTCCCCAGGGATGAGGCGATGTGGAAAGTGTTGATGATCTGGGGATAGAAGGACATGGGTGCAGCGGGCTGCTCCAACCGCTCCCCCCCTGGGCTCAGGCCACTCTGGCCACTGCTGGCCTGGGCACTGGGGAAGGTCTGGGGGGACAGCAGGCCCCTGAATGGGAGAGACCCAGAAAGCCCCCCCTGGTTGCCACGCTGCTCTTTGGAGTCCTCCAGGATGAAGGCAGAGCCATCGGGCTGGTAGATGATCTCGCTGCACAGGTTCTCCACATCACTATCGTCTTCCATCTCCATCTCGCTGTTCATCTCCCCCACTTCTGCAGCACCCACCTCATGCTCTCCTTCATCTTCACTCTCCTCCCCTACCATCCCTTCAACGTCCTCAACCTCCTCGTGACCTCCAGTGGTAGGCAGGCGGGCGTTGGGGCAGTGGTGCTCCATGTATTTTTGTAAACTGGAGAAGGAACTAGAACATTCGTTGCAGGGGATCTCCTTTGCCGGTGCCACAGGAGACGTGGCAGGGGCAGAACAGTCCGAACCCAAAGCTGCTCCTCCTCCTACTCCTGGTAAAGTCCCGGTAACACTCCCTTTGTTACCGGTAGTAAAGCTTTCTCTCCGACTCTGTTCAGCTACAGGGTCGGTGGTTGCGCTGACAGTGGTGGGGGTAGCAGTGGACCTCAGCGGGCTCACAGTGGGCTCTCCAAGGCCATTCTCCGGATCTCCAATGGCAGCAGGTGACGATTGGTTGTTGTTGGCGTTGTTGGCGACACTGGTCTCCATGGAGACGATGGCGTTGTCCTCAGCAGCAGTGTCCAGCCTCTGGCCACCATGTTCCTGCTGCCGTGATGACACCATAGGGGGAGAGTCACAAGTTGCCATGACGACCACTACATAGGGATCTCATCTCATCCAGCCTAACAGGGACCTGAATTGATAAAAAACAGAAATAAAAAAGAAGAGAGATTTAGTAAATTGCGTTTAACAGCAACTTATGTTCTAAAACACAGTTTACTCTGTTCTAATTGGTGGCGTTATGAACTTAATTTGGAGGAGATTGATTGCTGTAGCAGCGATTGGTGATTTTAAGAAGATGAATTTTTAGGAAGATGAGAACGGTCAGGCTTGTAATTAGTTCATTTTTTAATGCTGTTATCTTGAGATCACAAGTTAACTTATCTCTGATATCTTGAGAAAACAACTCCAGTAGGCTACAACTAAAATATTTTTTTTTGCAAATGGGAACTGGAATAGAAACAACCCACATTGGTGAGTGTTTGAATCTTGTAATTTAAGTATGTATATAAATAAGTAAGAATAAAATATATTCAAATGTGGTTATCATTAATGGGTTCTCCTTGATCTGACAATTATAACTTGAATCAGTTGCTACAGTTGTCAAGATGCCATCTATGCATGCTAGCGTCGCCCTGTTGATCTCTAATAAACATTACAAGTAATAGCTCATTAAAGGACCTTTTGTTTTCTCATAATAATAGGTTGATTATCTCCAGATTACAAATCTTGTTTTCCAGAAGATGATGAAATAATCAACTTCTGATCATGAGATAACAGCATTAAAATATTATTGCATACAAAATTATTCCCGGCTTCCACAGATGTCTATATTGCATTCACTGATAGACAAAAAAGACCATAAAAAAAATAACATGACAGTTATCTACCTCCGTTTTGCCAGTCTTAAGCAGCTAGCACTTTTTGAAAACCGGAGAAAAATCCAATATCAACTGCTCCCACTTGCATCTTTGTCTTATAACTGGCTGACTGAGATTGCTTGCCACAACCACAGGAAGAAAAAAAACATCCTTGAACAAAAGTTTTGTCTCTATTGGCCCCAGGGACCAGAGCTTGAAAACTGGGGAAATTAAGTATAAATGAATGAAGCAGCTACCATGGCAGCCGGCAGTTGGGACGTTTATAGGAATAACCCAATTGTCTAGTAAACAGACTCTTTGATCGACATATACAACTGTGTAACCCTGGAAGCTCGAAGCAGTTCTGCCTCTGTTGTGTCCTGTGTAAGCTAATGCTGTGTTAAGAGATTATGATGTCATGCTAGTACCAGTTTACCTTTTGCTTAATCTTAAGAGTTAACACATATAAGTTTATAAGTAGTTAGTTTACAATAACTTACATGTTTAAAGTCAGTATCTTCCTTTAAGAGGAAAAGTGGAGTGGAGTCAGAGGAGTCTTCAATCATTGGCTAAATCAGTCTTGGCATGTTCTTACCAGTCAGGAGTTGCTAATTAGGCAGCACCTATTAACCTATTAATGCCCTGAAGGAATGACTTAGTCTCTGTGTAGACAAGGAAGGTAGAAACTATATACCGCCATGCAACTGTGGCTGGCTGTACTCCAACATGTGGAAAGGTAGAACAATGTCTGTTGGCAAATTTTCTAGACAAGGTTGCAGATGCAGGAATGAATCAGGAAATTAAATATTTTATTATTTTCTCTTTACATCCACAGTATTTCAAATGTCTTTTTATACAGGAGCAATAAAAAATAAAAAGAGAGAAAGAGAGAGAGAGAGAGAGAGAGAGAGAGAACGAGCTTCCATGAGGAATGATGTTTGGAATACCAGTGAGATGTTATCAATCCTGGGCGGCTGCCCATCTCTCAACCCCTCGCTACTTCAATCTCTTGGTTTTTCACAACAAGGCACAAATGCAAAGGCACACACAAACGCACGCACACAATGTAGGAAAAAAAAAAAGAAGCAAGCCTTCTAAGCCTACAAACACACACAGCATCCCACAGTCATTTCATTTTGTAATCATAGCAATAATTTCTCACCACCAAAAGAGAACAAGGGAGAACAACTGAGAAAAAGCCATGAGGGGAGAAAACGAAAAACAGACCAAAAAAACAGCTAGAGAACTGAAGCTTCGTCGCTACTTGAAAGAAAACTCCTCTCTTGCTCAGCTAAATGCAACAAATGAGAGCTAGTTGTGCATGCCAGTGTTTTTTTCACTTGATACAGTACCAGCGCCTTTCAGATGCTCGCGTGTAAATGAGCTGGCATTAAAAGAAAGCTTTAAAGAGCCATGTTAACCTTTAACCCAATCCACCTGCTGCTTAATTCTCCCTCTCTTTTTCTACACTCCCTCTCTCTCACAACAAAGCTACAAAGCAATTAGAGGATTAATCCGCAACAATCCAGGGCTAAACAAAGCCAGTGGGAGGGACAGTGAAAGCGTGAGGAATGAAATCAAACATGTGTGTGAGTATGTTTGTGGGTGCATGTGTGTGCACGCGCCATAATCAAGTCTAATCTGACATATCCCGGAGATGATTCCATGGGGCCTAGCGATAGATTAAAAGAGAAATTATGTTTTCTCTTGCTGTGTCTCACTCAGTTTTCTGTTTCTCTATTTGGGAGATTAAAGCAACGAATCACAAGGAGGAGAAAATGAATTTCAGTGCTTATCCGTTCAGCATGAATGTGGCGAAAGGCGAGAGGAAGATGTATATGATGAAATCACCTCTTCGCTATAGGCAGTGTGCTGTCAAGGGTAAAGCATGGATTGTGGAGCAAACCTTGTTATTTTTCCACATTTTAAATGCATGTTAATGGCGTGCAAAAATGTCAGAAGTTTCTTTACTCGAAGATGTCTGTAGTATACACTGTTCATCTCAGTGAGTGATACGCGGTAAACTCCACCCAACTGCTACATTCAAAAAGGAAAATAGCCCTGTATCTGATGATAACTTCTAGCCAAAGATAAAAAAAAAAGTTCCTTAAGATAACAACTATTGTTGTACACACGAATACACCCATATACAAAAAACACACCTGTCTGCATGTAACTCACACTTGTAATTGTGCAGACATTAGCAGCAATTAGCAAGCAAGAAGTTGAAACAGGCCAAGTATGTGACATGCCACAAGAATGCT
>OMLP01007041.1:2488-13526 GCA_900302685.1 Spondyliosoma cantharus | reverse complement strand
CTTTGGGTTGTGACCGAAAGAATAAGATCCCGGATACAAGCGGCCGAAATGAGTTTCCTTCGCAGGGTGGCGGGGCGCACCCTTAGAGATAGGGTGAGGAGCTCCGTCACCCAGGAGGAGCTCGGAGTAGAGCCGCTGCTCCTCCACATCGAGAGGAGCCAGCTGAGGTGGCTCGGGCATCTGTATCGGATGCCACCTGGACGCCTCCCTTGGGAGGTGTTCCAGGCATGCCCCACCGGGAGGAAGAGACCCCGAGGAAGACCCAGGACACGCTGGAGTGACTATGTCACCCAGCTGGCCTGGGAACGCCTTGGGATCCTCCCGGAGGAGCTGGAGGAAGTGTCTGGGGAGAGGGAAGTCTGGGTGTCCCTGCTCAGTCAGCTGCCCCCGCGACCCGGCCCCGGATAAGCGGAGGATAATGGATGGATGGATGGAATATTATTTTGAGCGCAAACTGCAGGAACCAAGCAAGCCTCGAAGAACTACTAAGTAGGTGGTAGCAGACAGGATGAAGCAGTGTATGCTGCATGCATTCTCTTGTGGTGAACATGGGATGATGGCCAGGCCTCTGGTACGGTCAACATGCTCTTCCTATGATCTGTGACCTATGAGTCAAGACAGTCATACCCTCTCCCTGGCTGCATCTCGGCCTGCCTACACTCCTCCGAGGCTCTAGCACTGTCATCCTATTGCCTCCATCCCCTCTTAAAAAAGAGGGAACATAAAACAAGTCTACAAAAAAAAAAATGCAACATGTTGTTGGAAAGACTGTTGTGATCAGTGGAAATTATATTGCATTGCACATTGTATAACATATTTAGACTGAAAACAGAAAGTCAGAACCATTATGCACAGTCAGACTTATTGCATGCATTACTACAGTAAAGCAGTTTTCCCATTATAATTAAGTAACATAACACTGTTTCTGCAGCATGAAATGGTGCCTGGAATGAATTGATTGCTTTAAAGGAAAAAAGAAAAAAGAAAAAAAAGGGAAGGACCTACTTTCTTTACTCTCTTCTTCAACAGTGGACATCTCTTCTTCATTCTGAGTATGTAAGCTTTGTTTCTCTTCACGTGGCATATTGGGGTTATCAGAGTGGGACTGAAAGAAAAAAAATCAGTTTGTGAGAATTTGTATGGCAAACATCTAACCCTACACAGTACTCCAACATATGTATTTACTCTACCTCAGAGTCCCAAGAATCCAGCTCTTCCTCTCCCTGTTCTAGGCCCAGCTCAGACAGGAAATCTGTTTCAACAGATGTAGATTAATTACACTGATATGGTCTGACTGGTAGGTACAAAGGGATACAGGATGTCTTGTATAGGAGCACTAGAGTCAGTTTGATTTGATTTGATTTCAAAAAGTGAAATGTTGTCTTCGCTGTTATTGTAAATGGATGAAGACAGCCATTATACAATAAAAGTTGAGGGTGTAGTATTGTAAAAATTGGATACGTATGCAAATGTTCATTACATGTTTAGAACATGTATTATAAATGACTTGCTCCTCACCTCTTTTCTTATCTTTAGAGACCTCTGTCTCAGGAACAGGTGAGGAGGCGTCGAGGGACTCTCCACTCTCTTCGGATTGATCATTTTCATCTGAGATGTCTCCTTCCTCCTCCTCTTCCTCCTCTTTGTCATCATCATCCTCATCCCCAGTGGAATCTTCTTTCTGTTAAAATGAAAGAAATAGTTTACTCAGGGTTAACGTATTTGTGAATGTCAGCTTTGTTTAACAGTAGATGAGTGGACGTTGAACATGCTGACAGATATTTGATAGCAGCACACAGATTTGTTAATATGTGAACCTACAAATATGACCTATATGAGAGTACATCTTCATCTTCTTGCTTAATGCATTACAGGCTATACCAACTATCCCAGATGGAACTAGGTTGACACCAAGTAAACAAACTGTAATTTCAAAATATATATAGTATATAAAAAGAAAAAATGGAAACAAACAAAGCCCTAATACTATAATCTGGGATTTTTTCGTGTTTTTTTCCCCCCCATTGACAGAATTTGGACCAATCTGAGTCCAAAACCATGACTTCTGTGTACCATTAGACACCTACTGCTCTCTCATAATCATGTACTTTAAAATGTATTTTGACTTGCACATGTGTCCACCACCGCAACCCCGTGAGGGAAAAGCGGGCTAGAAAACGAAAAAAAACAAAAAAACATGTGTCCACACATCTTCTGTAATGAACAGAATAGCGCTTGTGGTTACAAGCATATGGAGAGAGCAGCTTTTGCACGCCTTAAGATTGACAGGTGTGTAGGAGAAGACTAAAGGTCGACAAAATCGGGAAAAAGACTCCCGCACACTGTCCACTTCACTTGCAATTAAATGTATTGACAACAATGTTTCGGTACTTAATCACCTGATGATCATGTACTTGTACTCATAGTGTACTTGTACTAATCTGAAGGTAACCGCTTTGGTACTTAGACCTTCATCAGGTTATCCAACCTAATTGCAAGTGAAGTGGACAGTGTGCGGGAATCTTTTACCTGATTTTGTTGGCCTTCGGTCTTCTTCTACGCACAGCTTGTTTTCCTGAACAAGCATATGGAAAAATGAAAGGTAATGAAAGTATGGCGAGTGCTTAAAAAAGGCTATACTATATTACAGAAAACTGCTACGCTACAACTAAAAACGACCTGATGTACTCCTCTTTTACCTTAATGACAGCCTCTTCAGTGTTTCTGAGCCCTTTACTTTTCATGCCCATGCTCTCTGCTTCATCCGGTGAGTCTAGATCGACATCATCAATGTCAGTCTGAGGTAACACTTCATCAGATGACATGTTTTCGTCTGAATCACAGCATTGACCAGCAGTGACATCATCTTTGGTGGGAGGGCTTGGCAAAGTCTTTCCCCTTATTGGTTCATCATTGTGGTCACCTGATGTTTGTGGAACGGCAGCAGTTCTATTTTCTAAATGAACATATGCAGTTAATCTTGCCTCATGTTCATCATCTAGCTTGTTGCCTCCACACAGCCGTCCATCATGAGTGTGATCAGAATCATCCCCCACATTGGACACTTTGACTGTGGCACTGGCAAAATCATACTGCAGCTTTTCATCCTTGCTGTCAGAATCTTCACTTGAATTATCACCTTTGCTAGCATCGCCTTTCTTACCACCCACCAGCTTTTCATCCTCCATCCTGTTATCCTCTGGAGACTCTTCAATTTCATTGTCTTCATCTCCCTCAATGTCATCTACTTCAGCCTCTTCCTCTAACTTCTTGTCTACTGCACCTGGTGGCTTCGCCTTAGGTGACAGGGAATTGGTGGGGGTGGAATGGGTCTTCAAGATGTCATCTTTACCCATCGTCTTCTGCTTTTCTGACTCATCACTGTCATCTTCATCATCCCAACTATTATCATCATTCTCATTTTCTGAGTCTAACTTTCCTTCCACTTTTGATGACTGACCAATTGATTCAACATCATTGTTGTCTAGTGATTGCTTTCGGGTTATTTTGTCATCCTCAAACACTGGCGACACGGCAGGCGGGGGGTCATTTGACCCTTTCTCAGTACTTTCTTGACCTTCCCATGACACATCAGGACACTGCTGCTCTAAAGTCTGGTTTGCTGTTTCAATATTTGTTTTAGATACTGGTTGCAGCGCTTCCTGTTTAGTGAAGGACCCGTTATCATTTTGGTCATTATTTTGAGACGAAGAATCCCACTCTGATTCATCTACTGTTGATTTACCTGGTTTGGTTTTGGATTGAGGAGAGGACATAGGCTCATCTATTATCGTCTGTGGTGAGACACATTTTGGAGATTTTACCAACGGTGACGAAGAATCCCATGAGTCATCTGGGTGGTCTTCACTTGGTTGTAGTGTTGCTGCTTCTTGTTGTAAATCTGATGCTTGAATATCATTTTTCTGATCAAGTGTCTCCTCTTTTTCAGGGAGGTCAGCATCACTGTCTTCTAATGAGGAGCCCCATGAGGATATGTGTTTCCCTTCTTTGTTTGATTGAGCATCACCTTCAGCATCAGAGGAATCATCTTTATTTTCCAATCTATCTTCAGGCTCATTTGGTCGATTAGCAAGTACTGTGCTGCGACCAAATCCCCTGATTTGATCATCTTCATCATCTGTGTCATTCCACACTGTATCACCACTGTTTTGTTTATTGCTCCAGGAACTGTCATCATCCTCTTCCATTTGTTTTTCAAACTCTTCCTCTTTTACCTCCATAGGTGAACCAGTTTTTGTCTGATGTCTGGATGGTGTGGAGCCTCCTGCTGAACTTGCTAATATGCATTCCTTCCCAAGGCTGTCATCTTCATCAGAAAATTTTGATTCTACCCTAACGGCTGACACAACACAATCATCCTCTACATCTAATGTCACTGGGATGGCATAACTTGTTGTTCCAGCTGGGCAATCAGTGTCATCGTTTGAAGTCTCTGCTTTGACATTTTTCTCTGCGGCATCTACATTCTCAGCTACAATACCAGGACTAATGTCATTGTTGTCAGTGCCAGTTATCTTTTCAGCATCAGCACTGTCAATAATCTTAAGGGCACCAGTAAGTACATCTTCAAATTCAGCAGTGTTGACCTCGACAGAAGCCAAAGAGTTGTCATTGTCTTCCTCTTCACAATCATTCTCTTCTTTATCCTCTTCCCCATTCTCCTCTTCACTTTCCTCATCATCTTCATCATCCTCCTCCTCGTCTTCTTCATCCTCCTCCTCATCATCATCGTCCTCATCATCATCCTCTTCTTCTTCTTCTTCTTCCTCCTCCTCCTCCTCCTCCTCCTCGTCTTCTTCCTCATCTTCATCTTCTTCTCCAACATCCTCCTCGGAGTCCTCAGCTTCTGGGCTTCCCTCTTGAGAGCCTGATCTTGCTTTGCTACTTGAGGGCTGCTCAGCTGCACTTTCAGCTTGTTTAAAGCATTTGGAAGAAAAACAGAAGTAGAGAAAGATGTCATGAAAGTGAAAAAACTAAAACACAAATGTTTTACCTTTCTGTAGCCTGGAAGAGGGTTAGAAATCATCTGGGGTGCTTTGGATAGGAAGGAAATGGGAGAAGGATCTACTGGGTGCTGCGGAGCTTTGCTGGCTGGTAAACTCTTTGGGATTGATGGGATTCTCCGGACTCTATTCTCACTCTCTGGCTCAGATTCTGTACTGCTCAAGGTTCTGTCAGGCAGTGCAGAAGCTAAAGGCAGGCAAGGGGAAAAGATTACTAACAAAAAAACACAAACTATGGAGAGCCACAAACAGGTAAATACGGTTAAAAGGATCTTAGTACCTTCTCCCCTTTTAGATGCAATCATTTTCCTTAGGTTTACCTTCTGTGGTTTCTGTAAAACAGCATATCAATTAAAGGCCAGAAAAAAATTGGGGGAAAAAACACTTCACAAGGACAAAAAGTGGCACCGACCTTTTCGACTAAAATCGACGCATCTTCTTCTGATGAAGGCCATTCATCAGCAGCACTTTTTGAAACCCTGAGGAAGAAAGAAGAATGGTTTGAGCCTGGAAACCAAATGCAATTGTAAGTTGCAGATCAGGAGAAGAAAGTAGTTCTCACCGACTTAGTGACTCCGACTGAGAATTGTCTTCAAAATCTGTAACAAAGCAGAGGAACTTGTTTTCAGCTGATCAAAAACTCTTCAGTCTTATTTAAATTTTAAAAAAGGTACTAGGGCTGAATGATTTTGGGGAAAAAAAATCTAATTTTTTTCTGAACGATATTGCGACATTTGCATTTCTTTTTTTTATTCAAGCTATAGTTCAATATTCACTGTATAATAGATTTAAAACATGTGAAGGAGCATTGTCACACTGATATATCATGAAAATATGAACTGATCTATATATGAAGATATGAAATGCTGCAAGTGTTTATTAGTTTATTATTATTTTTTTCAATTGCCGTGGAACGTATAACCATCAAACACACAGTTGTCACAAAAGTTGTGACACATTTCTGTAAACAATTTCTGATGCTGAAATGTGTCGGGAGCACCATCTACATATTGCACATTCTGCAATTAAGTTAAATACAGTAATAATAATAATGAGCACCAAAATGAATTGCAGCCTCTGCAATTTGCTAATCACGTTTCAAATGGCGATTTCGATTTAAAATCGAATAATCATTCAGCCCTAAAAAGGTACCCGTCATATTTCATTTATTATTATTAAAAATATTAATTAATAGCGAGATCTTGAAAGCATCTACATGTGAAAAAGCAGTAAACACAAAGCACTACAATTTCAAACAGCATAAAAAAAAACTTCCTGAAAATAGGAGTTTGTTGAGTATCCATCCATAACAACTGTTACTGATCTCTATTGGCAACAAGCAGACAGCTTTTTAACTGATTTTGCTAAAAAAGCTCATCTATGCAAAGTAATACCTCCCCCTGCTTCATTTGCTCCGTGCTCTAGATCCAGTCAAGAGGTAATGCATGAGGAACAAATGAAATAATCAAAGTCAATAATGAATTGACATCATAATAATATCCTCACCCTCACACCGCTTTCCTTCTCTATTATGTGATGAAACCTATATATTTACCATCTTTATCAGTGGCCGGTCCTCCCAAAGAGAAGCCTGCTTCAACATCTTGGGAAGGACTGCCCAACAGGGTTTTTTTCTTCTTTTTGCTTGGACCTTGCTGTGATAGAGATTGGGTACTATGCTCAATGATCAGGAGGGAACAACTGCAAGAGAATCAGGACATTGCAAATGTCATAGGGTTGCTTCTGCAATTTCAGGTGTACAGATGTTTTGTGAGAATACACAAGTAGAAAAAAGCAAGACTAAAACTGTAAAGATATTGATAGCTAATGAACATAATAAAACTTACAAAACACATTTTTAAAAAATTAAAATTAAAATCTAAAAAAATTGAAATGTGGCATTTGGTTGTTTAATTTGATTCAGTTCTTTGCTCTGCTCAAACACCACAAATGCATAAGTTAGTGAGGACATGCCAGTCTAGGGACATAAGTGCACAGAAAAGAAGCAGCACTCACGGATGATGCCCATTCATCACTGCGTAGTCATCTGCTGACCATCCTTTGGTATCTTTTAGTGCGATATCTGCGTTGTACCGCAACAGCAGCCGTAACATACCGATTTGTCCATTTCCAGCAGCAATCATTAATGGGGACCTGCAGGTAAGATCAATGAAGGAAACATGACTGAATGTAAACGACGAATTCAGCAACATTAAGAATATTAGATGTGCATCACAAATGTGACATTGTTTAGTACTGACCTCTGATCTTGGTCCACAAAATTCACATCAGCGCCCTCCTTGAGAAGGAACTCAGCCATCTCGATGTGGTCCTCACGGACTGCCACAGTCAATGGGGTGAATGCCTCCTAAAATTAAACCACAAACAACAAGCACATGTGTGATCAGAATAGAAATACTTTGCAGGCCAAATATCAAATATCATAGGAGGCATTCTAATATTATACATTTTTTAAATCCTTCTTTGTTTACAACATGTTTATTGGAGCCAACAGAGACACATCAGTTAAAGCGTAAAATGCAAGATAATATTCATAACATGTTATATTTTGATATGCCTGGTGAAAAATACCATTCATGGTTTAAAACAAGCAGACTTTAAGAGATCCTCTCCTAATAGCCAGAGTTGCTTATTTCAATTAGGACTATGTATATACAGTCCTAATACAGTCCTAAATAAAATGGCGGGAGGGGGGTAAATTGTTTTAATGGTGTGGGAATGTGTGTATTCATAACTCTGTAATTGAAATTTTGCACAACTGTTAATTTAGTAACTGTTTCTAATTTATTGTATGTTCCATCTACCTGCCCAGGGACTACGGGTGGAAAATAGCAACTTGCTAAAACCTGGTGCAATGCATCTCTCCTTGTTATATTCAGGGCTAATGTTTTATTGTGCACTGTCCCTGTTCAAAGAAAATAAATAATAATAATAATACAGTGGTATGTCAAATATTGTCCAACTGCTAACATTTTCGCTGGATGTGCTAACAATTCAAATACATGTGGTAACATTATACTAGGTCTGTATTAACTGATGGCCACCTTGATGTTTGGTCTAAAGCTAAGAAATTGTTACGTGGTTGGGAAAAAAAGAAGAAGAGAGAATCACCTTATTTTGTGCATTGACGTCAGCATCATGCTCCAGCAGCAAGTCAGCAGTGGAAATGGACGGGATGTTTGCTGCTAAATGTAGGGCTGTATTGCCATTGATGTCCACCAGGTTAGGGTCAGCATGATTCTCCAGTAGTATGCTCACACATCGCTCATGCTGACACTCCACAGCCTGGTTTAGTGAAGAAATTGAAATGAATGAGGAGGCTTAAACAGTTCTTGAAACAACGTATGAGAGAAGTTGACAATTATAATGAAATTAAAAATCACTGTGCTGGAGTCTCATCATCCAGGATTACCTTCATTAAGGCGGATCGGTTTTGATTGTCACATAGGTTAAACTTGGCTTTGCTCTCAAGGAGGAACTGCACCAACTCAACATGTCCACCGGCGCAGGCAATATGAAGAGCAGTTCTGTAGCAGCAAAAGAGAGAGTTTGACATTTGCATGTATTCTTTTCCTTGGACAACTTCTTTTTAACCTTGGTCAAACATCTTGTTGATTTCAACATTAGATTACAACCTTGCAGGGTCTGACTTACTATGCTGTATAATAGTGATGTTTCAAACACAGCTTTCATTTGCAAGGGTTCTTCTTTAAGCGTGTTCATCATTTCTACACTACATTAATTACCAATGTTCCAATCACTTTTAAATTTATGTTACAACAAAAATGTTCCATTCAAAAACAAGCACGTTTTACAATTAGGAACTCCTAGTATTTTCCCTATTACAAGCCATTATGTAAATCGCCTCAAGTACTCAGTCACCTCTGACACGTGGTAATTGTACAGGGTAACTAAACCCCACCTTGAAACATAAGTAGAAAAGAAACAATGGTCTGTCATGTAAATTTAATTTGGTGCTTTAAACAGCTGGCAGTTTACTGCTAACAGTTAAAGTGCTTGAACTTGTTTGACTACACAAAAAGATTCAATACGGCACAAAGTACTTACTATAAGAATACACTGGAGCTGCCACATTATCATTATATTCCTCGCATTGGAATAATACTAGAATTAAGGATATCAATCACAAATGTAATCATTGTGGGGGAGAATTTTGGATGGATTATGTTAAACACATTTTTTAAATGAAAATTATATCTTTTATTAATCAAGGGTCCATCTTGTCTGTTGATGAAGGCTCTAATGCGTATACTGATGAAGCAATGGAAAAAAGAGTTCTGAGATGGAGACTGCATTTCTAAGGTACACAGTACACAGCACTGACTGCAGCAAAGGCAAACATGTTCATGGATGTGACTTTAATCTCACTCACCTGTTCTCCTTGTCAAGTTGATTGATGTCATTCTTTTTAGCAAGCTGCTTCAACTTTGCCAAATCACCCGCCGAGGCAGCTTTGTGAACCTTCCCGAGGTCCTTGTCTTTTAGTTCATAGCCAACAGAAAGCACACTTCCATTGTCAGGGGTGCCGGACGGGTTCTTCTTTTTCTTGGTGAAGCTGAATATCTTCTTCATTGTGCACGGCAGCACAACATTGCCTTTGCACCGTCACTACCTGCCACTCGTCTGGTGCTGGAGGATCACCACAGGCGGCTCTCCCATCCCTTAAATTAGACGTACAAAGCGGATTAGAAGCCTGTGAACACCGTGCAGAGGACACTGCGGTGTTGCTTAAGAACGATATGAAGAAGTACCACCAATAGTAACAGCAATATAACGTGAGGTAGATCTATCTAGTATTTAAATTACATGATAATTGACCTAATTTATATGGAGCCAATACATTTGACGTTTAGTATTTAATCACTTCACAGTAGGTGACGGTAAAACACAGCTGTCATGCTAACAGTAGCGTTTAAGTAAAGGCTAAATAAGCTACGCATACCCTTATTTTCTTGACTATAACGTTACCTTACACCAGGGCGTCCTCTAAAACCTCATGAACCACCCGGGTTTGACAAAACATGCTCATTTTCACATCGATTTTGATGTGATTACGATGCACAGGAGCGACCTAGTATCTGGCTAGCGGTGTTAATACGAACGTAGTTAGCGTTATAGCTTCTGGCTTGTTACCATGGTAACTGGCTGTACAAATTGTATGCTAACGTAACCACTGATGCTTATTCAGTTTGCTTATGTTGGGAATTAATTTAATGTACAAACCACTCTTTTTTAGTGTTAATATTCAAAACACTCAACGACAGTTAACTGCAGTTACATGTCAAATGAAACAACTTAAGTTTTTGACAGCGTAACAGACGTATGTTAATATTCAGGTTTATCTGTTGCCCTCCGCAACGTTAGCTTCAGTTGGCTCAGTGCTGCGCCTCCCACGTCGTCACTTCACAAATGATGCAAACCGCCACATTTAAACCGGACTTGTAGCAGAGCCGAGCACAGCGGGGATAATCGCTGCTGCGCTTTAAGAGCAAAGCTTCTGTGCAAGATTCGTTTCGATTCAACCATGTTTGTCGTTGGCTAACGCTAACCTAAATGAAACAAACTTATCCCCGCTAAATCAATGCTAGTTAGCAAACGCTAAAAATCAAAGCCGAGATTGGTGCTATCTAAAGCTAGGATACAAAGAAGGCATCTGTGGTTATAATACTCGAAATCACGTAAGCATGCGTGTAATTAGATGTATACTACAGCATATTAACTTTAACCTCACCTGTTGATTGTCGGAGTCAGAGCACTGTGGAACAGCTAAAGCTAACAGGCGTCTGCTCAGACTAAAGTGCTGGCTGTTGGAATTTCCAACAAACCAATCAGAAATGACTTCGAGGTAACCACTGCTTTCACTGACCAATTGTCGGCTTCGGTGCGCGATAAAGGTTGGTTTACAAGCCTCAGCCCAGAATGGTTGTGTGGAGAAGAAGCCTTCTGTAATGGCAGAAGTTTACCACTCGATG
>OMLP01007034.1:9125-19512 GCA_900302685.1 Spondyliosoma cantharus | reverse complement strand
GCTAACGACCATTTACCTGCGAATGTTGAAATTTGCAACACCCGAAATCCCCATTAAAGGCAGCGGGCAGCAGTATAACCAGGCCTCCAGGGGTTTGTACACACATACTGAGCACAACAGGGGCGCAGCAAGGTATGCACCTTTGGACCAATTCAGACCTGATTGAATGAAATAGTCGTAGTGCCTCTGTCAGTGTGGCAAGAGAATCTCCATTTTTATACACCGCACTTGCTGGACCCCAGCTGGAATCCAACAGCGAAATTAAATTTTCCTTTCCTGCCTCACATGATGTACGTAACAGCTGCGCGGTGTACAGTAGCTGCTGTGAATTCAGAGATGTGTCCCCTGTGACACCCTCCCTAGTCGGGTACTGTATGCTGCCAGCTGCCAGCTAGAAGTTTGAGATGGGACGATGGGGGGCGCCATCCCTCTCCATCATCCCCGAGACCAATAACAGACAGAACGCCGACTGGATCTGGACTGAGACGCCATCGCATCCATTAATTATTGAGAATAATAACATTTTGACAGAGCATTTCTATTTCAACTGCTTACTTTTAACATTAGCCTTTGAACCTCACAGACCAATTGCATGCATTGTAAATCACTGACCTGACGCTACCCGATTAATCAAAACACCAACAAAATAAAATGGTAGAATATTTCAAATGGTCCTGAATCATAATGCAGGTAAGAAATTATGAGTGTATTAAATATTATCTTTCTGGACCTTTTTGAGTTTTAATTTAGCGGGTAGTGAATAACTGTGGGCAACTCTCTACCCAGTGCTCTGAGCCACTATTAAAGCTGACACTGAAATCCCCCGGTGAAAGACTCGGTTGTTTGGTGTCCACGCATCACATTTATCACATATCTCAAACTTGTAAATAAGGTTCACATTAACATCCAAGCCGTGAGTAAGACCTGAGCACTCCTAATGCTTCTGAAAGCTCTGTTTTACCTGACTTAGCACTTAATAATAATACAGAGGTGCCTGCAAACAACGCAAACATGCCTCACATCAGCCAAATACAACCGTTCAGCGTAGTTAAACCCCAATGAAACAAAGGTGTTTGATTGTTTAATCCACAGTATTTTAATCCTCGCATACAACACAAGTTTTTTTTAACACAAGAGAGATAGCTACATGTACGGTACAAAAGAGCGGACAGAGGGAAATAACAGGTAATTTTAACAAACAATGGACATCCGTCCCACATAAAAGAAAACAATTAGAAGTAGAGATACGAATTGCATTTTTCTAGTTAAGTTTGAACATGTGGTTCAGCTTAAGCTCCAACGCCCTGTGAGCTGACCTCGGACATGATCAGAGAGCCGATGGATTTAAACTGAATCAATGAATGAATGTAGAAAGAAATAAAAAAAATAAAATAAAAAAAGCTTATTTGAAGTTATCAGATTTTAATTCCTTTTACTAATATTATAATGGACGTCTACTCCACAGAAAAACAACATGATTGCGATGTAACATGGAAGGTGCCGTATGAAAGAACTGGCCAACTGTACTCCAAACAAATAGAGAGCAGCATATCACCAGAGTAACTGCTGCTTACTTTGAATGTTTAGCTAGTTAGCTCAGATAGCTGTGCAGCTAGGGGCCCAGATTGGTGTTCAGAAAACCAGGTAATTGTTGGTGTTCACACAGCTGGGATGGTGAGCTGGTTAGCGTGTATACTGTAGTAGATATCTCTGCAACACAACAGACAGACGTCATGACGTCAGAACTGTAGTTTCATCACATTCTGTTGAGAATTTTAGTAATTTTTTTTATGTTTTGAACTAGATTTCTTACATATTGCACCTTTTGAGTTGTAAGTAATGTAGGCAGCTACACCAGGGATGAATCTGCTCCCTCACAAATGCGACTGGGTTTATTGCACCTCAGTGCTCCAAAAAGACCTCATGTTCAATAATTTCTGTGCGCCTAACATGATTAAGAAGATGCCAGTCAAACCCCGGATTTGTCACTGAATAGCTCAAGTAGAATAATTTCTGTAGCCTAGGGGAGGACATCTTGTAAATAAATCCACGTCGAACACCGAGCCTCCCTCACGACATATACTTGCTAAAAATTCCTGCATCGGATTCTGCACGCTGTATGTAGATCAGCTTGTTAGTCTTGACCACAGATGGTAATTACCAGGAAAAACTACAAGACATCTTAAAATGATGATTTCATTCACACATGAGACTGTCTGGCACTTGCAGATAGTTTGTGTAGGAGGCTTCATAAATAACTCGCAAGTCCTACTCTGAGGTGGGAATATTTTTAGTCCAATCAAACTTTAAGCTCAATTCTTCAGAGTGATTCAGAGATGCTTGTTAAAAAAACGCTTCCTGAGCTCCATTGAAATGCAAACACCATGAGTAACAGAGATAGCAGAGCTTCTCTGGCTGACACGCAGCACAACACTTCACCTACACCAAGGAGGTAATTTTGGTTTTGCTTCCTTGGTTGTACAGTAGCAGGATGATGTTGACGCTGCCAAGCTTAAGACCTCAGCCTGTTATGAAGAGTATAGGAAGCAGCCCAAAGAATAATCTTAAACTTTGACTTATGAGTCAAGAAGTTCTTCTGAAAAGTAAGGTTTGGGCACTTTGTATGGAGTGTGAAAATAAACTTACAGCTAAATCTGTGACTCAAGTACCGACGGCAATGGCTCCAGAGTGTTGCAAAATAGGGACTGAAGTGATGTCGGCCAAAAATGCTCTCCCTTAAGCACTGAATCAGCCAATCGCAGGCTTCTAAAGGTTATGTGTCAGGGCTGCCTCACACCATTCATCATGGTTTAATGCTCACCCCTGAAAGCCCACTCATCACTCGTTATATCCGGGGTTACATATTCTTCAATATACTGAAGGACAAGATAGTTTATACTGCGTGATGGGATATTTTCCCATGATAATCATTATGTAAGACTCTCTATTTGGAGTGCTGCTCACATAAATAAAACTCTGGTTGCTTTTTTGAAAATCACCCAAAGTTTTGTAGTTATAGCCCTGCCAATGCACATAGTTCTTTTCATCATTCATCATTATAGACACCATATCTGTACGGAGAAGAATTACATTAATGTATGTAATTGTATTGACACAACTCAGCATGTCATGATCTTGGTGATTTACTTTTTCCACATGGTGAATCAACTTATAGCTTTGTGATTTAACAACCATCCACAGCACTAACAGGGCACAAAAGGCCAGGATGTTTTGTGGGACACACTCAGCTCTCAATACAGCCTTGAAGACATGCACAGGCGCACCAACTTGCTGGTGCAGAAAGACACACTTAAGAGCTTAAGATCTTTTTGACATTGCTGAGTCTGTGGGTGACTCCAGCCAAGGTTATCACACATTTCATGCTCTGCTAAATCTCTTTTTATGCTGAGAATAAGTCTTAACATTTTAAACATTCATGCATGGCAATTATTCTTGATTTCAACTGGATTCAAAATAATGACATCATTTCATTGTGTGGCACTGGTGATACAACTAATCCTGAGAGGATGCTGCAGCCCAAGCCCTCCTGACTGACAACTGCTGTGACTCAGAACACAAGCACATCTCTGGACTGGGTTGTGGCTGCTATACTTGAGGAAAGTCTGAACAACACCTCTTCATCTCTACTTTATATTTCTGTCTTGTATTTACCTCTGGCTGTCATATACACAAAAGCAGAAGAGTTTTTGGCCACAGGCATGAATTCTAATATTCCATAGGCTTAAAGGTGCAATTAGCAAGAATCTTACTTTATAACATTAAATAATTAAATAAAATGATCTACAGAATGTGAACATATCACAGTTTTGATGTTACAGTATGCCGAAGATGTCTTTTTGTTGCTTTACAGAGATATCTATTAATGTAAGCATGCTAACCAGTTAATCTCCTAGATAGTTTTTAATTCAAGAGGTGATGGTCCAGAAGTAACCCGCACCCCCTGATGCTCCGAGCTGCCAGTCTGGACAAAGTCAGCTAATAGGACAGCTAGCTGCGCAGCCAAATGAGCTCACTAGCTAACAGCAGCTACAGTCAGCAGCAGTTAGCGGTTATTCTGGTGGTAAACTGCCCCCTATTTGTTTGGTGTATGAATGTGACAGCTTTAAATCACATGATACATGACACGAGAATCATTAGGAAGCCCTGATAAACAAGACCCACGGATTAAAGTCTCAGTCTGCTCATGTTTAAGTCCCACCAACTCAAAACAGACACCCCTGAGGCTGAGATTGCAGTTTCATCAGCCTCAGACAGATTATTTCAATTGAATACATTAAAAAACTTAGTCTGATTAAACAAATGCAGAGTTATACATAAATAATATGTGTTTATTAAATTGTTATATTATTATAATTTAAAGCTGGTGTAAGTGTTATTTTCTTATTGAAATAAGTGTTAAATACCTCTATATTCCAACAGTAATGACTGTTAAGGAGTAATTGGTCAGTCACCCATGTCCGTCCTCCTCCTCGTCATGCAGAAAGAGAATAGACATTTTCTGGTATCCCTGCGAACTTTATCCAATCAGGACAGAGAACTCCATAAAGAGGCGGTCATGTCTGCTGACAGGGATCCTCCAGTTCAAGCAGGCCAGGTGGAGAAAAACAAAAAGAGGCAAAGAGAGCTGCCTCGAAATAAAGAAAGGAGTCGTGCAAGTGTGGTGGTGTAGAGAGTGGGGGGGAATGCTAACTGCAAAACAGATAGGAAGTTAGCTTTTAGCAGCTATTAGAGGAACTTCAACATACACATAATATGTTTTTCAAGCATTTATTATTCAATTATTATATATAAAAGTAGTGCATTTCAAATAGGTTATTCTATAGGTTAATGTGCAGTCATTGAATTCATAGACATTGGCTCAACGTGAAAAGAAAAACTTTATAACAAATGTGACCCTTTATATTGAATGTATGGACTACAATTAAAATGAGCATTTTATTAAAATACTTAAAGATGCATTATTTAAGAATTTGCCACCTGTCAAATGAATACTCAAAACAAAAAGGGGTCAGTACATCACCAGAGTAGCCGCTTACTGCTGTCATTTGTAGCAGTCCTCGGTCCCAGTTAGCTCAGTTAGCCACACAGATTGCAGACTGGGAGCTCACGGGACCAGAGGGAGCGTTAGTGTTTACACCGCTAGCACTGGAGCTATTTTGGACCAGGACAGGGCGCAGCTAGCTGGTTAGCATGCTAAGATAAGCAGATATCTCTGCAACATAACACATAGACATCATGTCAACACTGCTATTTATTTACATTCTGTTGATAATTTTAGTTATTGAAAAAAAAATGTTTTCAGCACCATTTGAGGTAGATCAACATTTTTATTCAGTGTGTTCAAACAAGGACTGGCGCTCTGGATGAACACTGTTGTACTGTGATTGGAGTGCTTTCATTTACCAAGATCCGACACACAAGGGAGGGTTACACCAGACTATTGGTAAATGGAAGAAGAGACTGCCTACTCAAAGCACTTATCCTGTTTACTCTGTGGTGTTGAATAAGTGATTGAGCTTTAGGCTACTGAAGTCTGCAGATAGTCCAGGATAAACAATTATGAGCCCACAAAAAAGAAGAAGCCTAATTTAAAAAGCTTTGAATTGATAGCAGAACAGGAACTTTGTTCCTTTGTTTCACATCTAAAAGTGGACCTTGGCTAACTGCTATTTGCAAACCACAGCTCAGAAAGCTTTGGGACACAGGATACAGTGTTATTTAACTAGACAAAGAAAGAGAATAGATTCCACACTTCATTTATTAATGCTGAAGAAACACAATGACACACTGATTAAAGCTATTCACGGTCAGAGCGGTTCCGGTCTTTCTTTCCTCTTTGTTTCTCAGCAACAAGCCATCGAGGTGGATAAATAAGACTGTGGACAGTAGATGTAGCTTTCTGACACGTTGATAGCTGGTTTAACTTTGAGTGTCGGGCAAAATAAGATAATTGGGGGCACGAAAGAAAAGAAAATTGCTGGATGCGAATTTTGACACCAGACCAAGTTTTGCATACATCTCGCTTCGGACCGGGGAGTGAATTATATACTGTAGTGGCTGCTGAAACACAGAAAAAGAAGTTATCATTTCGAGCACCACATTGTGGTTTTTCATCTTCAGGAATGCCTCGACTGAGGCGCAGACAAAGCACATAATGTAAATCCCAAAACAACAGCTCCGCTGGAGACAAAGGCAGATATTTCTCTCGGAGTGCGAGGCGCTGACCTTGTGGTCTCCCGATCGACATGGCAATTAGACATTCCTGCCATTTTTAGGATAACATATGGGCCTTTCACAATAGCTGTTCATTTTCGGCTTAACCGATTGTTAGGCTTATCCCTGTTTGCTTCTCTCCTATCAAAGAGTCGGAACCAGAAGCAATCAAGTGTGTCTGTCCAAACTTGGGCAAAACGAGGGAGGGTAATTTGCTAATGTCAGGCCATCATCCAGACAAGGAGCATAATGCTGTTAGACTGCAGCACGTGTCACAGAGAAGGGTCCCCAAAGTTTTCCGTCATCCACGTTTGACTGTTTTAATCTGTATTCTCATCACACGGCTTTTCTCAAAGTATTTTGAATCGCAGCACAAATTATTAACTTGGTGGTATTTCTGCAGGCAAACAGAGACAAGCGCTGCAGAGATAAGGCTGCAGACGACGGGCAGATAAACGTCGTGTGGAATTTCAAAATGTCTTTATGCGCTCTCAGACACTCCAAAGATATTTGAGCATCTTATAAATGTTAATTCTCGAATCATCAAGAGAAAGAGAGAGCGAGAGAGAGAGAGAGAGAGAGAGAGAGAGAGAGAGAGAGAGAGAGAGTGAGTGAGGGAGTGAGAGAGAGAGAGAAAGGGCCGGAACAGCAAGAAATGTAAAGTTGTTAATTACGGCAAAGATGAGAGCGAGGGGGACAGGAGCGGAGGGAGGAGACGCGCGTGCTGCCATTAATGAGAGCAAAATGAACGAAGAGTGAGATGAAGAACGGTTAAAAGACAAAACTTGATGTAATTGGAAAGTGGGGGGTGAAGTCGGAAAATGGGAGAGAGAGTGGAAAACATAATCAAAGCACAGTGAGTACGCCTATAGGTCTACTAAATTAGCAAAGAGCCAAAGAGAGACGGATGAGTCGAGAGTCGGAGGGAGACAGAGAGCAGAAAAACAAAAGTATTTACGAGCTCAATGTAAAGACGATTAAAGATGCAGAAAAGGGAAAAATAAAATGAGACGGAGAGCAGCTCGTCACTCCTCCGGCAGCGCGGCCATGTCTTCCCCTCTCATTAGCTGTGGCTCTGTTGCTTGGGGGACCGAGTGGGCCGACTGTGGCCGCAACAATGGTTACCATTCCCCGCAGCAACAAATGCTGATTTTAATTAGAGCCGACCTCTTTGTCACTCAGAGAGACAGACACACACATCGGCTGACCAAGAGGAAGTCGCCGGGAGACTGGACGCGAGCACGCAAAGCCGTCCTTGCAAGAACATCCCGACTCTTTCTGAGGGAGACAGCGAGGTGGAGACAGAGAGGGAGACAGATGAGCAGCCAGCTGGTGGAGTTGAGTCTGGGACGGGAGGGAGAGGGAGCCGGGTAGGCACTGCGCAACATGACTGTCGAAGCCTCAGGCGTCCTGCTGTAGGACACTCTCATGCATTCAGTGTTTTGTGTAATCAGGCAGCGTGCTGACTGGAGTGCAGTAGAACACAGCGAAACACAGCAGCAGACAGGTGTCCTTGACAGCGATGGCCCCGGGGGAAGAGAGGGAGCCTTTTTTCTCCCACTGTGATACGACAAGAGACTAAAGCAGCCGGTGTGGTTAGTACGAGGCTGATGTGACTGTATGCACGGGGAGGGAGAGAGATCCGTTGACTGTTTTATGTGGCTGCGAAGAGCTGCCAGGAGGTTCATGAAATGTTTAAGATGTCATAACAGAAGACGGCCGAGGGGCACAAACAGTCTGCGCTGGCTGTGTCAAAATGTCACTGCCCTGAAGAGTCAAGGACTCATCGGGTTCAAGTGTAAAACTGTTTTAACTGACCACGTGCTAAATCGCTGCTACCAGTTTTATTTCCTAGAACGGAGAGTCTAGTCATGAATAGCTAATGAGCATTGTTCATCCGATCATAGTCAACAAATATCCCCGACGTCAAATCAAGAAAGGTTAAGGTTAGCTTAAAGGTTAGGGTGGGTTTTAATGGGTTTGAATTCATCGGTCGGGTGGACATAACTTTGCCATCCTTGGGATAATAAATAGAAATACCCGCCCGGACAATCATTGTCTAATCATCTCTTAGCAACAGTAGCTTGGCACAGCAGGCAGGGCATCAATCTTTGGATTACTCTACATGTCCTGATGATGTGCCCGGGGAGTTAATACATTTGGAGGGTGGTGTATCTTTTTCACCTTTCAAAACTAAATCACAGGAGGTTTTTATCAGCAGCTGTTCGAACCTAAGGAGCACACAGCATGCCTGGCTAACTGGCGTACTACCAAGGAGTACTGCTTCATTTTCAAGCTAATTATATCATTGAGTGAGGTGACAGGCTGAGTAAGAAACGTCGCCGTTCAGGACGGGAATATCCATCAACAACATGAAGGAGGAATCTGTTTCGGCACTGTGATTTCTGGAATTCACTCAGGCTAAGCCCACACGTACCAAAACAATCTTTTTTTCCTCCGTCTTCCTTGGCATCGTTTCAAGAATATGGGCGCTTGAAATTCACCAAAAATGGAGAAGAAGAGACGGAGCATGCGCATAAAGCTTGTGCGCTGTTTACAAACAGACAGTAGAAGAAGAATCCGAACACCACAAGAAGAAGGTGAAAATGGCTAGTGCAAGGAAACCGGAATCGTTTGTGTGGACCGATAATGAGGCCGAACTGCTGCTGCGACCCACACTCGACTACAAGACGAGTAAGTTGCAAGAAACACGAACACAAGCAGATCCACCATTGTTGTTGTTGTTGTTGATGTTATGAGACGTCCAGGGGTGGGGCGATTTCGTCATCGTTTCGGAAAGTATGCGGCAGGATCCGTGTGGACGATCGGCCAATACATTGCAATAAATGTGCGTTTCCACTAAAGAGCGTTTGCGTGTGGATAGCCCCTCAGTCAGTTTTGAAATTGAAATGGGATTTCAAGCCGCTCTTATTTGCTGGCTATCCTTGGCTGTAGATAGCTACTGATGGCAAATACTGTAAGCTCATGGCTCAGCTGGTTGTCGAGCCAGTTGTGTGAGATTTGCCTGGACCATGACCCCAGGTCACAGGGGAGTCATCACGGGTAATGTTTCTCACCTCAACAAGGTTTAGCAACTGGATGGTGAACACGGTAGGGCACAGAACTGGGACTGAACACAGACCCCAAGACGTTTATTTTGTCAACAATTTCTGGTTGGCAGCCTTTGCAGATTCCGGCACATCATAAATTATGGACATATTATGTTATTTTTACTTCAACTGTCACAGTTTTTGTTTTTTTTTGCGTCTCTCATACACAACTTATGTGCGTCTGCTTCTTTTTTTTGTTCTCGTTTTTGTTTTGTGTACTTTGGCACATGTGGGTGGAGGAATGGGATGGGGAATAAGAGGATATTCAGCGCTCTGTGAGGCTGGTATGTTTACTCACTGTTGCTGCTTATTGTACACTCCTGTGAAATGAAAAGATGTTGAAAGAATATGACAGGAACATCCACTGTGTGGGAGCCAATATGCCCATATATCAGACTTCAGCAACGTTAGCAGCTCCGTCCTGCTCTTTATGCAGTTTAGGGATAGTTTGCTAAACTCGTCGGTTAATATTCATCATCAAATCCTCCTCTCTTTTACAAGTGACACAAACAGCTCGAAGACGCGACACTCAAGCGTGAGTCTAACCTGTATGGCAGACCAGCCAGGGAATATATTAAACCATTGTTGTCATACTACTGTACACAAGGACTGAATAGCTGTGGAACATGAGGACGCCGATGGTTTTCGGGTAACATTTCAGTTTACAGGTCTGCAATTTTTATATTGAGAAGGCGGTAATTACAAAGTAATGTGAAAATTCTTTGAAACAACCCCCAATTACCACAATAATTATTTAAAAGTTTACTGAAAACCACAACATCATGATTTAATGATAATGTTCTGCTTTTAAATCATCGCTTAAAACATTCTTTTATCTCAGGGCTTTCTCCTGACTGGTGTGTTTTTTAAATTCTTTTATTTGACTGGTTTTTATTGTGGTTATTTTAACATCTTAATATACCTGTCTTTTATCTGCCTGTTTATCCTGCGTATTGTAATTTCTGCCTGTGAGGCACCTTGTAACTCTGGTTTTCAAAGGTGCTTTATAAATAAAGTATATTATTATATTATTATTATTAAAC
>OMLP01007028.1:2760-25909 GCA_900302685.1 Spondyliosoma cantharus | reverse complement strand
ACACAGTCCCTGACCTCTCTCACAGTCCGCTCACCCAGCAGTCTGGCAAGCCACCTGATGATTTCTACAGCGTGCACGGTGACACACACACAGAGGTGGACGCGCTGGACCCTAGCATCATGGACTTTGCCCTTCAAGGTAAATATATACTTCTATGGGTTTCTGTTTTTTGTTTGCCAGATAATTAGGATCAGCACATTCATCCCATCGATTTTCTGCTCAGGTAATCTGTGGGAGGAAATGAAGGACGACAGCTTTAACCTGGATGCTTTGGGCACCTTCAGTAACTCCCCCCTCCGACTATCAGACTGTGACTTGGGAACGGCCAACCTCCCTCCCGTCTCCGGCGGAGCAAACATGCCACTGTCGGACGTGCAAGTGACGGGCCTCTACACCTCCTACGCCTCCCAGGATCACCTGTCCTCCCAGTACATGGTCACACAGGCCAACAGCAAGCCCATCGCCCTGTTATAAAGCAGCCGAAACCGCCTCCGACAGAGTCAGCCCGATTTGCTCGACTGTGCGCGCGGACGTCTGCGGGCACCGTCTTGAATTCCTCGTGTGAGAGTACAAATCGCACCGCTTTCCGTCAGTCAGCTGGGAGCTGCTTGGAGATTTCAAAATCATTTCAGTCCGCACGAAAAACTGCTCATTAAGAACTAAAACTGCTGAAAGAAAGAAGTATGTAAGACTTGAGATATCTAGCTTTGCCAAGCAAAGACTCAAAGCCTGTATGAGGACAAAGACTCTGTGTGGAGATGTAAGAAGTTAGCGTCCGCCAGTTTTTTTTCTACCGTTCACTCTGCGTTTTAAAGCCTTCCATACCGTAGCTCCCCGCCTCTTGTCTGTTGTATCGTGCTAGACATTATTGCTGTGATGTTTTATTTATATTTATAAAAAGGCAGCTGGAGAAGGTGATGACTCTATCGATCCTTTGCTGTATATATTTGAATGTTCGCCACAGAAAAGCTTTTCTTTCGACCGTGTTTACCCACCTCGTCCCAAAACGCCGACGTGTGCCAACACTTTACGCATTATTCTTTTACACACTGTGATTAACGTGTCTCAAAGTCAGATGTATATTATGTTCATTAACTTGATCATAATAAAAATCAAAAAGGGTAAATAAAAGAAGTTTCTTTTGCCAAAAATATCTCAATGACATTTATTAACAGGCTTTGGTGGAAGACAAACAAAGGTTGTTTTTTTTTACACATTCAATGATATTTGGTGTCTGGTGTTAAGGCAAATTAGGCAATCACTTTGGGGTCCGCTTTGGCACTTAGTGTCCAACCTGAGTTTTAAGAATTACTGCATTATGTTGAAGACATACCAACAAACATGAACAACAAAAACAAAAAGTTCAGAAGTATCTCACACAGCGTCACAGTCTCTCCTTTCATTCACAACATTGTCTTCGCTCACAAAACAGCACAACACGAACAGAGTGAGAGTGACGATGAAACGATGGACGGCTGAGTCCAGTGTCGACAGTGAAATGACAAAACTACACTCGCATTAGAAATCAGCGTTACAATGCTGGTAAACATTTCATAACATTCATCAAACTATTGACTTCATTTCACAATTATTATTTTTTTTGCGCTTATCAATGTGATTACGTTTTTTTTTGTTTTACTTGAAAACTGATCAAAGAATTGATCAGCTGTCGGAGCTACATTCAAAGATGAACACACACGCATTCTTTACTTAATAACACTCAACTGAAAATGACAACCAGCACCTGAATACGAAGCCTTTGACTTCATGAACCTCGACCAACTCTGGCCTCAGTAGACTGCACGGAGCCTGTTAAAGGCTCATTTAACACTGATACACCTTTATGTACAAATACAGTCAAGTGAAATGTGCACAGTGGTTGTTCGTGAACCCGAAAGTTCCCAAACTAAGCAGCTGAAGACAAACGCTCTGCCTGTGAGTCGACAGCGGGACGGATTATCGCGCCGTTTGATGCCAGTGAGTGCGACAGGCGGAGTCCTGTAGTGGTGAACTGCTCGCTCTGTTTGTGCTTTAATGCAAAGAATTGTCCCAATAATTGTATATATATATATATTAAAAAAATCATACCATTCTTTTTTCTTTACCTTTACATTTTCTCTACCTCTTCATCCATTACGTACAATCAACAAGAACAGAGGTTTTAGTTTATTATAAATTATATGAACCCCTTCAGCTTAACTGGCGCTGGTGTCGTCCATAGTGGCGAGCAGGTGCGAGAGCTTGGCTCGCTGGGATGGAGTAATATTCTGGCTCATGTGGATGATGCAGTCCATGGCCAGGTCAGGGTTGGCCTGCACCAGGCTGGAACACAAGAGGATATATTATTATACAAGTGTCAGCTATTAAACACACTGGAATAACTTATTTCAACACGTTAAAGACCAGATGCAACATGTGTGTGAGCCGGAGGGAACTTCAGCGTGTTACGGATGATGTTGTCACTGTCAAGACATGTGACTGAGGAAATTAATTGTGATTTGTTAATGAATAAATGAGCAAATGCCAAAAGGTTAGGCTCTTAAATGGCTTCTATTTGCTCCAGAAGCTGAGAAATAAAGGTTTTAGGAAACGTCAGGTGTTTTCAAACAATGCCTTAAGTGGGAAAATGCAGTTATAGATACAGAACTGACTCAACAGCAACGAATAAACACAAGAACCTCTGTGAGTTATTTGCTCTAAATGCTTCAAGATGAGGATATATGTTATGTGTCCTTTAGTTAAACCTCAGGTTTATATCTATAACACGGCTCTGCTGATGTTTCAGTTGCCAATCCTCAGCGAAAATCCTTTAATTATTTGTTAAGATGTGACACAAGCAAGACTTCATTACCTTCGGATGTGTTTCAGAGTGTTTTCTCTCTTCAGGTACTTGATGTTCTCCCGGATGGCTGATCGAGTGCCGTCCTCCTCGGACAAATGCTTCTCGAGCCACTCCACTACCGCCTGGTTGTTATCCCAGAGGTAAGCCTGAGGAAGAAGACGAGCAAAAAAGTTGAAAATGCTCATAAAAAAACCATCACAACACTTGATTTATGAGACAAGCAACAACTAAACATTGTCTTATACTGGCAAAGCTTGACACGCCAGGTGCATCAGCAGCGATAGTCGTCCTCTCCTCGAGTGTCATGACGCACCTTGACCGTTCCCTCTGTTTCAACAAACCAGCGCCGCAGCATGGACTGCATGTGTCCGTCACTGAGGTCCTTGTTCGCCTGCAGGATCTCACACTTCACGACCTGCTCCAACAGGAGGCGACGCAGACGCCAGTAGAAGAAGGTCCGCACGTTCTTCCAATCCAGAATATCCTGTTGAGAGAGTGCCAGATTTCATTTAAAACAATCCCACTTTAAACACGGTCTCCACAGTTTGTTCGTGATTGTTTATGAAGCGCTCACTCACAGTGATGACACCCTTCTCCTGCATCCTGCCCGGGGTGTCGTGGAGCTCCACAAACTGCACCGCCACCTGGTGGTAGATGGGCAGCAGGAACTCTTCCCTTGCTTTCAGCTTTGACTCCAGCTCTCTGCTCTGTTTGTCAGACAGCTCTGGGGAAGCTGATGAAAACAGAAGACCTGCCAGTAAAAAGTGTGAACATCCAGGAGTACTGTCACGTGTGAGTTAAAGAAGAAATGGTCTTTACCGAGCTGCTCGACCAGACCGGCGTAGACTGAATCCAGTCGTCTCATGGTCTTCAGCAGGTCCTTCCTCCTGAATTTGATCTCCACTGTACCCTCAGCCTCCAGCACACCACCTCTGAACACATGAAACATGTTATTCTCACACACACACGCCTGTTTCTGAGGGTATATCCGTACATGAAGCAGTCATCACGTACCTGCTGTCCTTGTCCGCATAGAGCTCCATACACAGTGGGTTGATGGTGGGGTCTATCACCACCCACGAGCCTCCTCTCAGCTCAGCGTGCGGTGGGATGTACACCAGCACCGGCTGATGGAAACCGCGCAGGGCGTCCACGATGTAGGCGCCAAACTTCAACACCTGGTCGTACATATCTGGGAGTGAAACGGTTAAATGATTAGGAACATGATAGATTTTTTTTATTCAATAACAAATGCTCGTGCACGTCTCTCTGCAAACTTCAGTATTTATCTTATACCCTTCATTCCGCCGGAGAAGCCCCTCCAGTTGGCGAACACCATGAGAGGCAGACGCTCGCGGTTGAAGTCACAGATCGCCTGAGCGGTTTTAAAGGCTGAATCTGGAAACCACACCTGACCAGCCTGCTGCAGAACCTTGACGTCGACACACAGAGTCACGAGAAGAGGTGAGATACTATGAAACCATCTGTTAAAATCATAAACACGCGGTCAGATTTTACTCACTTTAGATTCTGAATCCAGGTTTGCTGGATCGGCTGGGATCGTCAACTCAACTGAGCGCGTTTCAACAGCGATGACGCCGAGGGGAATTCCTCCCAGCCTGTTTTTATACGACAGAATTATTGAGAAATAAAAATCACTTCGCACACACATTTCATGAACATATAGATAAAGCGTCAACTGATTTACCGAGCTCTGCCCGTTACCACCGTGCGAGCCCATGACTCCATGATCTCCATGAAAGAGCCCTGGTCGAAGAATCCGCTCTGCCAGGCACCTTTCACAGCTACGGAGACAAACGCAGAAAGAAAGAAAATGAACCAAGCTGGATACTGAAATGAGGCACTTTGAGAGTTTAACCTTCTTCTTGGCACTCACAGGGGTGAGGTCTCCCCGCCAGCATCCAGCGGGGGTCATACGGTGCTTTTGTTGGAGTATAATCGATCTCTCTGTCCACTGGATCTGCTGTCGCTATAACAGGCACAGGGGATTGTTTGTTCTGTGAGGAGGAGAAGAAGAAGAAGAAGAACTGTAGTTAGTGATCTGACGTCTTGTTCACTTCAAACTGCACAAACTGTCACAGCCAAACCTTTGGCATATAGGAGAGCCACTTGAGGATGGTGAAGACGCCCTCAAAGTCGTCCGGCACAGTCGTGTGCGTGACTCCGTTATTGTGCATGATCTGGATCCCTCCCAGCTGGTTGTTGGAGGTGTAGACCTCTCTGCCCAAAACCTTTCATCAGACACAAAGACAAAGACTGAGACTATGTAGCTTCCACCACAAGGGCGCTGTACTTCAGAGCAAGTTTGACTTTTTTAAAATACTTTTTTAATGATTTTGTGCTTTAATATTGAATCAGGGTTCCTGCTCTTTTCTAGAGATCATTTTCCAGGACTCTTTCTGTGATGATCTAGCTGGTATGACAGACAGGGAGCACGGCAATACAATAATCCTTAATTAATTAATTTATAACCCCAATGCCCTTGTCCTCTTGTGAATTACAGAGTATTATCTGTAGCCACAGGTTGCTGTCAAGAGCAACAGTAAATATACAAAAGAAAAAATAAGTCTAATAAGTCTCTTAACATTAACAACTAACTGGTTTCCTTTTAAGAAATCTCTACATTTTGATAATACTATACAGTTACTACTGATATAAATCTGCATTGTTTAGTTTTGGGGAGTTTAAATAATGTTTCAGGACAACAGAACGTTTTCTTTAACATCGCAGAAAGTATATTTTCTAGCAAACAGGAATTTACAACCATTTCTACTGAAAAATATGTTTATTTAAATGACTTTAATGCATCATTGAATCAACGAACCTTGTTCAGAGCGCCGGCTCCGGTCAGGATAATGTGAGAGTTCTCCACCTGGATCACCCTCTGTCCCAACCGGACCAGGTAGGCTCCGATTCCAATGGCGCGACACGTCACCTGCAAGAGCATAAAGAGTGAATCGGGAAAAACGTCTCGGAGGTTCACGTGGGCTCCTTCTTACTCAGAGAAATCAGATCCACGTTCTCACCATGCTGATTGTAATAATCTCGTCGTAGGCCTGAGAGGATTCTCCAGCAATCATGCCAGAACCTCGCAGGTTCTCCACCCCGATGCCATCGTCATTCCCGATGATGTCGGTGATGATGTACCTGAAACAGAAAAGACAGTCTCACATCTATCTAATCTATATCTAATCTTTTTTGCCCCACAAACACAAGTTACGGGTGAATTTACTTCTGTATGACAACAAGAAACCGATTGATTGATTGATTGATTATACCTGGACTCTCCACCTTCCTCTACGTGGTGACAGTGAACAGCGCTGGTGGAGCTGATACGTGTGTAGTCCTGCGGTGTCAGGTAAAGGTACTTGAAACCCTGCAGACAAAGGGAAATAACTCATGACCTTAAATGTCAAACCGCACATTCAGATTGCTACAGTATTCCCCGCGGTCATTAGGAGAAGCAAATGTCACCTTGTAGGGGTCGGAGGGGTCGATCCAGGCCACCTGGAACATGTGTTTGATCTCTTCGGCGAGGCCGATGCGCGCTCCACTGTTGGCTGCGATGTAAATGCGGGGGATGCCCTCAGCGCGAGCCAACTCAGACGCCTTGAGGAACAGCTCGTCCTCTTGGGGACCAAAAGAGCCGATCATGTGAGTGATGTCATTACAGATGACGATGATATCTCTGCCCTCCGGGTACTCTGGAGTCTTCATCTTCATCCTGAAGGCAACCATTCCCACCTGGAGGAGAATAGTTATCAGTATCATAACAGTGAGAAAGCATGAAGTGACATAAAAGCTCTAAAAGGTCCCTCACGTCATTGTCACCAGGCAGCCGGTTCATCTGCACCAGTCGACCTTGAGGGTCCAGAACCAGCTCGATGCACATCAGCACGTCTTTAGGTTGTTTATCTCCCGGACCCCACAGCTTAAACAGAGCCTACAGGAAGATTTTCAGTATCAGAGTGAGACATCTTAGGAACCATTAGAAAGAAAAAATAACAGAGATGCACCAATCGACTGGAGAGGGATCTGCTGAGTGAGTTAACAGCACCTGTCTGAACATCTCAGGAAAGTCATAGATGTACGTGGTCCCCAGAGTTTGGGCCTGAAAACGTTTGGCCTGCAGCAGGTCTTTGGTCACATACGGAGTGTTGATCAGCATGCCATGCAAAGGACCCTGCTTATCTCCATATGACAGGAACATGATCTGAAAAAGGGAGAAATGATAAGGTGAAGTAGTGAAAATGCAACCGTAAAATAACATCTTTTGGTTCACATTTAATTTAACAAAATGACTCCAGTACACAGTGCCCACCTGTCCAGAACTTGGGTCTGTGACCTCCTTGTACAGGCTGATGTCCAAGTAATAGCCGGACTCATTAGTGAGAAACAGACGGACAGGAATGGCGTTCCCATTTGGCGTGAGACGGATGTTGATCTTCAGCTCGGCCTGCAGGACCCTCAGCTTCCAAAGACGGCTGCCGTATCGCATCACCATGGAGCGGACGGACTCCTCAATCTGAAGGCATTAAGAAGAGGACATGGACGTTAAAAAGACCACTGAGAAATAGGTATAAATACTCAGTTCAATGAATATGGACGGCAGAAAGAATGTGCTGGACACCGACTTTAGAGGGGTCCATGATGACAGTGGGGACGAAGTTGAGGAAGATGTGGTTGCAGTCCGTGCGGACACTGGTGTTACTGAAGGCCACCTCCAACTCATCCATGGCCTCCAGCAGAAGACGCTCTCCCTCATTTTGAAGGTATTCAAAGGAGGCTTCCTGTTTGGGCAGAAAAAAAGGGATTTAATCACCTAAAAACATTTTATTTAATCAGGGAATCAACACTTAGATAATCTAAAAACACAATCAACATGTCTACATGTTTAAGGAACCGCTGAGGTGTACTTTAACGTGCTCATTGCTCACCTTCGTAATGAGATCTGAGTGGCGGATGATGGCTCGTATGAAGAAGCGGTAGTCTGTGACTTCAGCTCCCTCCTGCACACGAGCGGCACCGAGGTAGAGTTGCATTTTGTGGTTGGCACAGGGGACGGCCGTCAGCTCGAAGTTCCTCATGCGGTTGAGCTCCAGCTGAAACGCTAAAGCCGGCTCCAGATTACGATAAATACGGTCCTCTTGGAACTGAGGAGAGGGACGGATCGGGTCATCTTTTCAACCCTGGGCACATTAGCTCACTAGCAATATGATGACACAGTCTCGTAAAAAACTTACCCCATCTCTTGCTCTGAAAGTGAAGAACTTGGGAAATTCTCTCTGCGCGAAACAAAGATCAGAATAATAATAAGACGCTGAGCAAATGTGTTATTTACTTGCCAGAAGCAGTCAAATTTGCAGCTTTACCGAACAAATTTGTGCAGATGTCGTGAGGCGGTGACAAATATATACTGCAGAATAAAAAGGTATGAACTGTGAGACGATGCTGTGTCGCCTCTAGCTTGAGGATTTGGAGAATATAGTTCACAACATGTGAAAGGAGGAGAGCTACGCTAAGAGCATCAATAAGTTCGATTTTTATTCAAAGAGAAGCAGACAGGAGTTATAAAAGCACCACTTATAGAAAATGTTAAACAGAATTTGTTGTGTTTTTCATTTTTAAGATGAAATATAGATACGGGCCGTTTATTTTCTCTCTTACTTTTAATGACTTAGTTGACAAGAGCAGGTAATAAGTACAAACTACGTTGTTCGCAGTTGAGAGCAATATGTGGCCTCATCCATTACAACTCCAAAAGTAATATATACGTATTTAAAGACATGATGCAGCGGGTGTCATTAAAATAATACACTTTGTTGCTGATTTACCTTCTGTGCAATCAAAAATGTGATTCTCCTGATTCCATACTCAAAGAGAACGGCTTTCTGTGAAACAAACACAAGAAAGAAACACACAATTTTCAGTTCCATCATGAAAACAGAGACAATATCTCACATTCACAAGAGTCACGTGTTCTGGAGGCCGACCTTCGACTGGGCAAAGGCAGTGAAAGCTGTAACCAAGGCGTCGTCATCTTCCGTGTCCGCCGTCTTTATGGACACGTTAATGATGTGGATTGGGTTGTCCCTCTTATTCTGCAGGGGATGGAAGAGAAATCAGCAGCTGCAGGGAAACGGATGACAAAAGCCTTCACTATTTTTTCAACAGCGCTCACCCTGAAGTTCTCCTCCTCGTACAGACTGGAGGACTCTGAATACGGAGCCGTCTCCAAGAGCGGCTCCGCGAAGCTGGAGAGAACTTCATCGAAATTCCTGCGAAAGACAAAAAGAAAAATAATCAGCAGGCAACAACTTTGTTCATACATCTTTCTCAGGATAAAAACCAGAGGAAAGTCATTTATGATCCAGTTCAAAGCGACCTTTTGAAGTCGTCGACACACTGGAAAGCCACCATGGCGCCCATGCGCTGACAGGGAGGCGACAAGGATCCGTCCAGGAAGAGCTCGCTGCTCTGCCGCCTCATTTTAAACTGGCCCGATCCACTGACTGGCACGGGAAGCCTGGAAACGGGACAGACACACAGACTATGACAGCAAAGACAGAACGACAGAGTGACCACTGAGAAAACACTGAACAGTCCAAATACAATTAAGGCAACTCTGGACCAAGTACAACCACCGTAACATCCAATTATAATTACATACAGTCGCACATTTCCAAGTAACTCAATTGAGAGGGAATACGAATTGCTGTTGTCTGATTGAAAGTTGCAAATCACGAATTAAACTCTGATGCTGGAGAATACAGGCTCCCCATTCACTAGCAGTCAATAGAATTGCAGGCATTGAGTTTTTAAGAGGAACATGAGTGAAAGTAAAGATGAGCCTCTTAAAAAGCTCGGTACAGCTTTGAAGGTTGAGAGAAGCAAAAACAAAAGATCGTATGGAAAAGCTGGGCTGAGAAGTGAATTAAGGAGGACTTGTTAGAAGAGTCCGTAAGCATGTTTCTGGTTTCACAGGACAGAGGAAAACACGATGCTGTCGACATGCATTGCTGTGAGACATACACACGATCAGGTGGTTTGGCTGGCTGGGGGAGGAGCTTTACTCTACCTGTTCAGAGTAGGGCTGCTCCCTCTGAAATAAGATGATTGACAGGTGAATGTCAGCGGCGGATGATCAACACTCACCTCAACTTCAAGGCATCACGATTAGAACGAAGCACTTTTTAAAGAAGCTGAGCAAAGTCACGTTAATGTCCAGTCGTTAAAATCATTCTGCGTTCAAAGTTAATCTCGAGCAAGTCACAGCAGCAGTTTATAGTCCGCTCGCCACCTGCACCACCGGGCGCACCTCATCTGTATTGATCTATCAAGCCGATATCATGTTTGTGGAAGTGGTATTGATTCACCAGCAGTTCAAGAAATAGACAACAATGTGTTCTTTGTCGGCAGCCTGAGAGTCTTTGCAGAATAGTTCAGTGGGGAATAAAAGATGTTACCTGTTCGGATGTGACGACGGCAGCATGAACTGGAAGTCGACAGCACACGTTCCATCCTGCAGCTGGTGATGCTGGATGCTGTTGAGCTCATAGGCGATGTAAGCTCTGCGGACGTACACCTGTGAGTCGAGACAGAACGAGTCATTATCACTAATTAAGTGATAAAAATGCGTCGTCGGAGCAGAACAACGGTAATTTTGAAAGATCAGGGAGCTGTTTTATTCTTCTTACTTCTCAGTAAGGCATAAAAAGTGGTCTGTCATGAAAAAGCTGAAGGATTGTTTGTCTAAACACAGCCAAGCAGAGCTACACACACACACGAACAGGAAGGGTGGAGTCAAACAGCAGACAGGATGAAGCTCCCTCGCTTCATTCAGTCGCTCACTCGACCAGGGCTGCCCTCTCCGTCTCACACTGGCGTGTTTACGAAACAGAAACTGACAAAATCCTGCATAGTACGCCTTTACTGTGAGCCCGCTGACCTTACCTCCAAGGCAGCCATGCAGACGACTTGATTGGAGTGATAGAAGAAATTGGGCAAAACGTCAAAAATGGACGTTTCAGAGAGGATGAGTTTCTGTAACAAAACACAAAAACACAAACATGCATTATTCATTTTTTTTAGCTGATCACATTAATATTTCTCCACACGAGACCGACCTTCAAGTTTTCAGGACAGAACTGGTGGCCGTACATGTCGATGGCTGACAGGAAGATGGACTCCACCTGGTTGTGCCTCAGTTCGTATGATGGTAAATGGGAGGCAATCAAGACCTACGACGCATTTAAAAGACAGAGATTTTAGACATTAATACATCATATTCAGAGTATTGATCGAGAAGCGGGCAGAATCTGATGTTACCTGTCTGGCTCTCAGCGCCACCTTCGAGTTCTCCATCTTGCTGAGCTGCGTGAACTCGTTCAGAATGACCATCAGCTCGTCTGCTAGCGTGGGATCTCTTCCACACAGCTGATCCTGCACAGGGAACAAAGCGTCTTTCACTAAACTCAAGTGCTGGGAGGTATTTGGTTTGTTTATGCATGACAGCGTTCGGGCTGACGGACGCCTTACTATGAGCATCGTGACGAGGATGTTCTTTTTGGAGACCTGGGCGTGAGAGAAGATGTACTCCAGCACAGGACTCATGTCAGGTTTGTGCCTTTCTCTCAGGTTGATTACACACTTGTCATAGTGAGCTGTTTGTGAGGACAAGAGTGAAATGATGTTAGTTGGAAGGAGTCACCCACTGAGGCAAAAAGATTTATACGTGACAGGGCTGTTCAGGAACAACACACACAAGTGCAGAGTACAAAAGTGCACAAACAGCTCAGACCATGTCGGACTTTCCTCAGTGCAAGAAGTGCACAGTGAAGTTTCTTATCTTAATGAAAGATGCATTGCGAGGAAAAGAGGAAAGTTCAACCTGGGCGGGAAGGAAGAAAAAAATAAGGCAAGTGCTGCATCGGGTCAGGAGTAACAAGAGCGCAGGTTGAATAGAGCTTTAAAAAGTCACTGTCCAGTTTATCTGAAGGGTTGAAACTTCTCTATTTCTGCACATTTTTCACTGTTTGTACATAAAATAGAAACATTTTAAATTCCAGACAGGTCAGAATCCTTTTTCCCCCTCACAGTTCAGCTATATTTCTCATTCAGCTTCGTGGATTAGCGTCACCTTGTTGAAACTGCGTCTCCACTTCCAGGTATCGTTTCAGCAGATCGAGAACGACAGACTTCATGTAACCACGAATCCCACTGCGGTACCTAGACAAGACACGTTTCAAACCGTGTCAATCAATCCAATACCAGTATTGTTCTGTATGTTTTGCACTACTGCAGAAAACTAACCTCTGTACCAGCTGAACGATACTCTGAGTGTTCATGAAGAACACCTCTCTGTCAGCCTTCCTCTGCAGGGTGGCTGCGTGGCTGTCTAGAACATTTGCAATCTGGAATAAAGAAAGGGAAACATCATCGCATTACATTGAACACAATAATAATAATACGTATTTAAAGCAGTAAGTCACCGTGCATGCCTCACCCTTTGACTAGGGAACTGGCAGAGGACAGAGGTGATGTTGCTCGCGTACTGGGCCATGACTTTCCGAATATCCTTCTCCACACCAGGTGGAATCCGACCCGCCACACTCGTCATGATCTCCTGGAGCTCCAACAGCGGCAGAGAGGGGTCCCTTAACGTCTTCATCAGGGTCGCCACCCACTGTTTCAGCTGCAGACATGAACATACAGATGTAATTAATGAAACTGATGATCTCATTCAGGAAACTGTAGCGGCAGAAAGCCTGCTGCGTACCTTGCTGCTGAAGAGCGGCTCTTCAAGGCAGAAGCCGTCCATGACTTTACCCAAGTTTTCCAGCACGCTGTGAAACACCTGGTGAAGTTTTTCTCCAACAATGGGCAGAGGCTGCTGGGGCGGAAGCTCGGCTGTGTTCAGCTCCACCTACGACAGGAGGCGGAGGAAAACAGGTTAAATGGTGAGCTGTATGGAGACATTTTATGTTTGTCTGAAGTCCCCCTCTCCTTCAGTTGAAAAAACTTGCCCTTACTTTGCATTGGCAGAGCAGATAATGACTTACACGATGCACGCTGCTGTGATCATCCAGGTCTATACGTGCCACGACAGAGCCGGGCTCCAGAACGGCTCCAGGTCTCTTGACAAAGTGGATACAACCAGACTGCTGCACAGTCAGCGTCATCACCATCTTCATCACCTGAGGCCGCAGCACAAGCAGACAGTTAATAAAAAAAAAAAAAACACAGAAAGGAAAAAGCGTGCCTTCAGAGGTCACTTTCAGAACATTCACCTCAATCTCTGCATACGTCTCGCCTGCACAGACGTGATCTCCGTCCTCAATTATGTACTGCAGCAGTTTGCCGGCAGAGGGCGATCTCAGCACCGTGGGATCCGTCTCCTTCTCAAACACACAGGTCTTGTTGCCAACAGTGATGCGGTAGCTGCGGGGATGAAGTCATTCAGAAAGAATTGGTAAACACAAACAAACCAGATTCGTCCAGATGTGCAGATTCCAGAGCTCTTGCCTGTCTATTTCCTCCTTCATGTAGGTGGTGTGGCTGCTGCCGTCGTAGGACAGCAGGAGGCCGCCGTCGTTCAGCCGGTGGACGTCTATCTCGATGTCTGAGCCGTTCATCATGATGACATAAGTCGTTGGGGATTGGCGAGCCACCTGCAAGGACAGCAGTAGGGGTTATTTATTGATCAGAAAAGGTGATAAATTGAGTCAAACACTGAACTTGTGAAGGGAATGAAGCAGATACCTTGAGGCAGTACTTGACTCCTTCATATATCAGGTCCACGTTGACAGAGTTGAGGAGGCTGGCTGCAGGGAGCACTTGGCCTCTAGAGGAAGCAGGAGATGTTTTTGTGCGTCAGTGGTCACATTTACATGATAATCCATTTGTCGCTTTTATTTTTAAAAATGTGGGCTTCTCTTTTGCGCCTCTACCGCGGCCTTACAAAGCGTTACCTCGGCAAAGCACAGAGCCGACCGTTAACAGCTGACAGGCACATTTTTCATCGGAACAAACTGCGGTTAAAGACCCCCCACTGAGATACCAATTCCTGAATTAAGAGCCGGTCCAGTTTTTCGCAACAATCCCTCACAGGTGATCGTGTGACTGAGGCAGGATATTTTACAGCTCAACAAGAAACTTGGGCTAAAATGACGTCAGGACACTGAAACAGTAAACTTCCTGTGAAATAAATACTTATAACAGATCCCAGGCATCATTTTCTGCACTATAACCTCTTTAAATAAAAAAGAGCTTTCATATCTGTGCATAATGGGCAACATAAACGCAGAAACTGATAATATATCTGCATATCACACATATCTTAATGAGAAAATAATACATTGGGAATCATTTCTATTATATCCAAACAGAATATGCTGTTAACACGACCTGTATGAAACTCTGCATGTTGTAATATCCAGAGGAATATCAGGCTACGTTCAGACTGCAGTCAAATCAGATTTGTTTATCAAATTCAGACCTGAAAGAGAGAGTGTGTGCACTGTAATTTGCAAGTGACCAGACATCACTGAACCTATCATGCATGGATTCCTGTGGTAGCGACGTAGGCGGCAAGTCACTGTGTATGCTTGTGTCGCGGGTTTTCAATGCCGACGCATGAGAAAAAAGGTGAGCCGTAACGTCGTCTTCCAATCAATAATGCTGTCAAGTCGCAGAGCAGACAATTTATTTCAGAGGAGTTCTCCGATATGAGCGACCGGAGTGAGATGCATCTGTAGAAATCTGACTTGAATCGAATTTCAAACCACATCCAAAAAATCTTTCATTTGTTTTGACATATAAACACAGTCGCTCATGTAAACGTAAAGTTGTGGTGAGACATTAATAAGAAGAGACTGTGTCTACTGACCTTTCCAGAGAATGCAGGAAGTCCGACATGCTCTTCCTGAAACCTGCATCAGCAACATGCAAAGCCCCACAAACGACACCCAGCATGGTGTCGGGTCTCTCCGCCTGGTGGGAGGGTACATGGCGTCATGAACAATTTCAGTGACCAAAGTGCCCGTCTGTGTAACGATCTATGTAGTACGGTCTTCAGTCTCCTACCTGCACTTTCTCTGCGATGAGATGATCGAGCCAGCCGGTGTCGATGTCGTTGTTCCTGAAGCTTTCGGTCTCCAGTAACTTAATGAGGTATTCAACTGTGGTCCTGAAGTCGCCTCTGATGGACAGCTCCTTCATAGCCACCACCATGTTCCTGAAGCACGGGGAAAACATGACACACGATGAGCAAAAAGGGTCTTCTGAGATGTATTTATTGACCATTTCTTAACAGAAAGAGGGCTTACGAGATGGCCTCCTCACGGTTCTCGCCCCAGGAGAAACAATGTCCGAACTGGGAGTCAGCAAATTCGTGCAGACCGCCCGTCGCCCCCACGCTGAAATAACCCCAGACGTTTTTACTGCTGCGGAAGTTCAGCTCCTGCACGGTGCCCGAGCTGGGCTTGAACCCCTGTAGAGTGAGGAGAAGGAGTCAGAGGTGCAGATTACAGGTACATCACCATCACGTGCTTCGAGCGTTGATGAAATTGAGCTCATACCTCATCAGGGTTCTCACTGGTGATCCGAGCAGCTATGACGTGTCCTCTCGGGCTCGGCATGCACTCTGGAGTCTCAAAGTTAATGATGGTGTCACCCCACGGAGGTTCTCCATAGAGCAGGCGGATGTCCTTAATTCTATAAAGGGGGATGCCCATCGCGATCTACCAGAGATGAAACGGTTAGTGGAGGGGTTGGATCTCTGGCTTTAGTCTCACTTGCAGGTGAATTTATTGACCTTTTCTGTGGTATAATTATTCTTCTTGGAGACGGAGGTTTACCTGAAGCTGGGCGGCTGGCAGGTTCACGTCTCCGATCATCTCTGTGCAGGGATGTTCCACCTGCAGGCGAGGATTCAGCTCCAGGAAATGAAAACTTCCGTCTTCGGAGAAGAGATACTCCACGGTACCTGCGCTCACGTAGCCCACCATCTTGGCCAGTCGCACGGCATACTGGGCCAGAAAGACGAGACCAAATGTCAAGTTTCAACCAGCGTTTATCAGGGTGGGAGAATAAATGCATGCAGAGGCGTAAAACCGACCCGTTCCATTTGCTCAAACGTTGAGAGAGCGGCTATGGTGGCGGGAGCCTCCTCGATGATCTTCTGGTGCCTCCTCTGGATGGAGCAGTCTCGTCCAAACAGGGAGATGGCATTTCCATATTCGTCAGCCAGAATCTGGACCTCGAGGTGTCTCGCGTGCTGAGCCAGCTGCATGATGAAGATCGGCGAGCCGGGTACCTCGGTCTGAACCTGCACTCAAACAAACACACAAGGGAGAAATTACACCAAATTCAACTGCATGAAGCTGGGTCCAAATTAGAAAGAAGTCAGCACAACACAACACGAACCTGTCTGAAGAAAGGTGCAAAGTCTTCAGAACTTTCTACTTTGCGGATACCCTTTCCACCTCCACCCTCAGAGGCCTTGATAACAACCGGATAACCGATTCTCTCAGCCCCCTGCAAAGGAACATCACATAAAAACACAAGTGAGCTACAGATCCTTGCTGGTAGGGAATTATTTCAGGAACAAAGAAGTGACTGTGTAGATATCAAATATGCTCACTGCCAGCCCATCATCTACGTCCTGAACGCAGCCCTTTGTGTAGACCTCCGGAGGGACGCTGATTACACGGCCCTGTCTCTGGTCCTCCTCCGCCCAGTCCACTCTCAGACCTGCAGCACCACGAGACACAACGACAGAGCGTAAAAATCTAGAGCTGCAACAATTGAATGAATCCCAAACCATTTCAGCGATCCATCAGAGTCATTTTTCAAGGAAAACAAGGAAACATTTGCTGAATCCAGCTTCTTGGTGTGAATATGTTCTGTTTTTTTTCCTCCTCTATGGCAGTAAAACAGGGCAGCTTCAGCGATTCGGATATTGCACTCGACCATACTGCAGTTTTGATAACACTCTGATTAAACGTGCATTCCTCGTGCACAGATATGGACTTTAAACTGCCTCACATTCACACCATCCACAGCACAGTGTGTGCTACTACACACAGCGTGGACCGAGACAGTGTGTGGGATGTAAAGCATCACCTGATCCGCTCCACGGTAACGTGGGAATATCAGCACTCTGAGCCACAATGGAAGAAGCCACCTTGTCCCCGAGAGCCCACATGGCCTTACACGACGGCCCTGAGAGAGAGAAGAGCAGTCAGTCAGTGAGATCTGACACATAAACACACAGAAAGAGAGTGTGAACTATTCTGTGGCTGCAGTCTGGATTTTACCTAAGAAAGATATCCCCGCTTTGTTCAACAAGTCAGGCAGTTTGGGATTTTCTGAGGCATGACCCCATCCAGCCCATACAGCCTGTTAATGACACACACACACACACACACACACACACACACACACACGTGTAATCATTAATCGCAGTTCTTATTTACAGAAGGAATGTTGGATGTTTAGATAAATGGTGAAGAGCACCTGCACTGGGATCCTTTTAGCAATGTCTACTATGAGCTCCACGTTGGCGTAGTTGTTATTGTTCGCCCCACCGGGTACAGGAACATAATGGTCGGCCATTTTAATGTATTCTATAAAAAAAGAAAAGAGCAAGGAAAAAACAGTTAATTCAACGCAGGAATCATTTTCTACGGCAATAAAGCAAAACAGCTGACTAAGAGCTGGGACACAGTTTCTAGTGTTTCACCCTCACACAGATAAATGCTCTGAGAGAAGCGTTGTTATCTCGTAATACATTTTCTGGTTTATAACTTTGATTTCATGGAATATCTTAAATTGTTATGAATATGTCTCTTTGTCTTCTTCTGAGTCAAATAATCTTAAATGCGCATTCAAAAAACGTGCCGGAGGATTTTAATGCATTGTGTTGCAGAGAGATCGGCTGAAGTTAGCATGCTAACCAGCTAGCCCCGAGCCTGTCCTGTAATAACACTGCAAGCTCCCGGTCCGGACCACTAGCTGTGCAGTTAGCTGAGCGTACAAGCTACAGCTAGCAGCAGCTAGCCGCTACTCTGATAATACGCAGAGTATAAACTCAGGAGGTGGCAAATTCCTACACATTGCACCTTTAAAATGTTGTAATTTTCCTGGTTAAACAAGCTAAATTAGAGCGAGGCCATATACCATTCTCTATTAATCAAAACATAAATTGTACTCTGCTGGTAAAACAGAAATTTGTCATCATTTTCTACTTCACTGGAACCAACTTATTTAAAGATTTCCTGTTAAGTAATAATCATCCTGCTGCAAAAGACTATTTCACTACTTCTCAAATTCAGAGTGTATTTTAAGATTTCCTTTTTTTTTTTTTTTTTGCAGTGTGGGGAGTGAAAAGTATCAAGCTGACAATAACCTGCATTGGCTTTCAGGTCCTCGGGGGTTACCATGACCACGAAGCGGATGGTCCTTTCATTGCGAAACATTTCGTAGGACCAGCGGCGGATCGAGCGCATGCACTTGACCGCAGCTATGCCATTATTGGCTATCAGCACCTGGAACAGAAACAGAAAGCCTTAACAAAGACAGCAACTGAGAAAAGGCTGCAGCGTCATAAAGAAGCAAAAGGAAGGGATTCTCGTTCTTACCTTCTCTATGACACGGTTGCCACCGAACCTAGTGACAAACTCTGCAGGAGAGGCCACCGTGAAGTCCCTCTGAAGATCCATCTTTCTGTGTTCGCGTCCTTTTTTCACCAGGTGAAGTCCGGACATGCTAGGCCTGCAGTGGGAAGCTCATGGTTAGCCTTCTCACCCAGTAACACAGCAAAACACGACTGCCTGGGTGAGTTCTGTGTAGCTGCAACATGTATTTAATAATTCACAGCACGTCTGTCTATGATCCCTCAAAACGTCACAACCCAAAGAGGTTTTGGAAGCGACGGGCTGCCGTGTTTCTCTGCCGGCATGGTGGTAAAGACTCCATACAGTAACAACAACAAGGGAATAGCAGCACGGAAAATGAAGAAGCCCAAGTCAAAGTTCAGTCTCTTTCCCAAGACTATGGACCAACCCCTGTACGTCTGACCTTATCTTCAGAATTGCTTGGAACCGCCGTTCTAGGCAGAAAGCAGTTCACGGAAAACCGCAAACTCAACAAAAGCACACTATCACTCTGTGTGTTCCTCTCTATCGGACGTTCATCAGAGCAAAAATCATAAAAGGTAAATGTGTCGTCAGCACGACGCATTCGTACGGACTATATGAGGCACCTTCGCACAATCAGTCGTCAGGGTCGTCTCCAATAACTGATAAAACACAGTGTAAGTTCAAAAACATCCGCAAATGCCTCTGCAAGGCGAGTCCTAGTGAAACCTGGCTTAAATATATTGCATCCATGCACTTAACATAACTTCAGATGCAGAGATGGAAGAAGTACTCAGATCTGTTACTGAACATGAATAGTAGAATATTAATAGCAAAAAAAGGAAAACGCTGTGCAAGAACCTCAAAATTACTACTTAGTTACTTTCAACCACTATCTGTATCTATATTATATATTATATATTATATACTATCTGATATTGTACCGTATCTGTGATTAACACGGTGAAGTCCAAACTCATTAGCATTTAATTTGACATTATTGAGTCACGTGGTAGATAGTAGAAGTCATTGATAAGTACTGACACAGTTCTTTCCCTTACTTCAAAGATAAATAATGAGGACCATCAAGGATGAAATGTGCCAAAGTCAACATAATAATCTAATCATGTGAAAGTTTGGTTACAGACGTGAATAATCTCATCTGGTTTACTGTTAAAAAAAAGGGAGGTGACGTATAAATGTACAACTGAGCTTTCCCCCGACGTGGTAATCTTATTATTTGAAATCCTTTATAATCTAAATGCCGGCAGTGTTGTGGAGTGTGACCCACATTAACACAACGAACACGACATGTTTTTCACGAGACGGCATTTGTGTAAAAACCTGGAACAACTTGAGATGTCTGTACGTACCCTTATCATCAGCCGGCTCGTATCACCGTGTTCATTCCAAAGTCCCGTTGCACCACAGCCGCCTCCTTCACATAGGAATGATGCTAAGATATCTCTGAGACACACCTGTGAGCTGTGCTGTGAAGCTGGAGCTCGACTCTCTGTCTGAGCCGCAGACATGAACTTTAAACTTGACTCCAGAAATCCAGATTGCACTCGATCACTGAGCCACTTTTTGATAAACCTCGCGTGTCGTGTGCACTTTCTGATCCGTGCTTCCCAGGACACGAGTCACAACCGGGCAGGGTTTGATTTATCCAGACACTGAACAAACAGTGAGTATCTACTCATAAACATGAGTTACGGACTCAGAGGAAAGCAGCTCGTCAGCCTTTTTTTTTTTTTACTGCACTGCTTCTTCTTAAGGCTAAAGTTACTCTGGTCCGCCTTTAAACTTCCCTCCTCGAGGGTAAACATTGCCGCAGTTTTATTTTTTTTTTATTTCCTCAAACTAACACGCGCCAAGAAAAAGCTCTGTTCAGTTACATAACTACAGTATGACCACACGAAGCGATCCTTCCTGTTCACAACCATGTCTGTACAAGTCGCCTCCAGTCCAGTATTCATTCTGCTTTCATCGTTATGCCCTTTTCCAGTGTTCCTGTGATATCTGTCCACATAATCAACACTGCAGCAACGGTATCAAGTTACAGAGAACGGCATCCAACTTTTTAATGGCTCTTACCTTCGGAGATATGGGAACAAGCCGCTTCCCTCCATTGTGCAGCCTGTACTATTATCCTACGAGGGTAAGTCATGACGCCAGATTGTAAAAACCTAAGACCAAAACAAAATGTTCCCTTGCAGACTCTTCCTCCTTTCTCTCCCCTCCCACACTTGCAAGAGACATAATCTAGGGATCCCTTGTGACAGATCACAGGCGGTTCCTCACAAATAAACTGTGCACAGCGGCAACAGCAGGACAAAAGTCTTCAGTCTCCTTCATTACGAAAGACAGAAACTAGTCTCCGAGAGGAATCTGCACAGGTTCTCAAAAGTGCCTCTTGAAAGATGCTTAAGATTAAGAGGAGGATCTTACCTTCCCCCCTCTTCATGATGCTTCCCACACGTAGCACAACCAGCTTAATGCGTTTGGTCAATCCAGCCAAGCATGACAAGTTGAGCATGCAGCCGGTTGCGCAAAACAACCCCTCTGACCCACGATCAGCCCATATACCATCGCCGGGCGGGGAAATAACTCTCACTGTGCAGGCTAAAAATAAAAATTAAAGTGTTTTTTTGTTTGCTGTGCTGTGACCTAGACTCACACAGATCTCAAAGTCATTTGGTTCAGGCTCTTGTTCCAATAATAGAGCCGGGGGTGTCTGGTATGCACAATAACTCAGGTCGACTCGATGCAGTCAGATGATAACACACCGCTTGTAAACACGGGGGAGAGTAGGAGCGTGACAATTTATCGCCGGCATGGCCGCACAAAGTGAGCGAGTTTATATTCCGAGTCGTGTTCGGCGTGCGTGGGATGCTTCCATGTCACATGCCGGAGTTACAGCTTCCAGAAAAGGCTGGAGTGATGGAAACATGCCTGACTATTAGACGGTTGATTTTACATTAACTGAGAAACAAGCGAGGTCTTACTTGATGCCTGAGGAGTTGGACCGTGGCGCTGCAGAGGAGGCCTGCTGATGAGACGATCTGTCGCTGGAGGTCTGCGGTTGAGATGCACCGCTTGGAGGTTTGGTGACCAGAGGTTCCTCATCTGAAGAGTTATCCTCCGACGCTCCCAGGATGAACTTGAGACGTTCTCTGGCCTCGGGCCCCGAGCTGAGCATTGGCCCTTTGGTTCTGGAGGGTTTCTGAGTGGTCGGCGGCAACGATGGCTTTTCAGAATTTACCTCGGAGGACGCCTGCAGGGCCTCAGCGTCCACTGTTTGGACTCCAGAGGCACCGCTGACCTGCAGGCTGCTATCCTCATCGCGTTTCGCGGCGGTAAGAGCTGCCGACGAGGAACGCGCGCCCGGGTGAGGGGATCGTGTCGAGGGAACCTCCTCCTCCTCGTCTGGAGGAGGATCACAGCCAGACGGAGATTCCTCTCCTTTCACGGGCATCGCTACTGTCTTGGTGTTATTCCTCCACAGCAGCAGCAACAATATCCATAGGATTAATCCCAAACCTGCGAGTGGGAGCATTCACAGACATCCTCCCGGGACTGAAACAACAGAACACAGTCAGCGTTACAATCCAGACAAGATGACAGCATAAGTGAGCCAACTTACAAAAGGTCATCACAGGGTCTCTCTTTCACCCACAAAAATGGAAGCTGTCGGAATAAAAATGGAGTATTGGCTGATTCATGAATCTCATTTACTATATTATATGTGTCAGAGTCTGACTGATCTATCTGTTGATATTGGCCTATCACAAGAGAAGTCAGCTGCCTGATATAAAAACTTTAATTAAAGGTTATAAAGCAGGAAAATAAAGCTTGGGTTCATTTATAATGATTAAGTTCACAGTCAGTTTACTGTTTCAGTGCACTGGGGTCATGATGTAACTTTATGTATTAAATGTATTAAACTGTGAAATATCCTGCCTCTATTACATACATACGTCTGTCACAAATGTTCTTTGCAACCAGCTACCAATCACAACATGTCACTTTATAACAGTACTCGCCATTTTAAACAATTGCTGTCACCTCCTATTTTATTTTCATGTATATTCATCTCATCTATCCTACATCAATTTTTATTCACGCCTACTTCCTCGACACTTGAATCTCCCCTCTGAGCATCAATAATAAAGCGTCATCTCTGAGTGACAATCTGGCAGTCAGCGCTCGCGTATCCATATCTGTGTCAAAGGTCCACCAGTTGTTCCAGAATGAAGACACTTTTAGATAGAGAAAGCTTTATGCTGCGTAGACCTGCCGTCTGAGTACTATTCTAGTCTGCGGACATTTCTTCCTGAGCTGGTCAGAGGTCAGAAGCCCTCTCAGGACACAGGCACGCCGGGTAATTTGAGATGTTCTGCTCGACTTCAAAAGACACGAGAGAAAAACATGAAGAAGAGGTTTATTTTCATTACAGCTCGACCCTGAGAGAGCAACGCTGGTTTCAATGGCGTAAAAAATCAGTTCAAATCACATGATGAGCAATCGTTAAAATGCACACAGTCGTGCAAACGCTCCCTCGCTTTAAATCATTAAAATCTAGGTTTCATGCAGGTTAATATCCCAGCTGTAGTTTCCCAGCCGGGGAACAGACCGCCTGTGACAG
>OMLP01007025.1:26587-36800 GCA_900302685.1 Spondyliosoma cantharus | reverse complement strand
CATTGCCCCCTAAAATACAATATTGTTTGGGCTCTTGGGCTGCATCATCTGGTGTTCTGTTTTTGTACTTTTCTCTCTTGTTTCTATCCAGGACCTTGTGTTTAATTGTTTTTGGATGTGCGCACTGCTACAAACCTTTTTTGCCTTACGATGAAAAAACTGACCTCGCTTGTCTACTCGCTCGTGTTCCAGGCATGACAGCGAAATGAAAATATGCACAAAAACACTCAGCCAGAGCAGTTTCCCCAAGATACATCAACAATAAGTTATCCATCGATCTGTTCTATCTTTGTGATTTAAACGGCTGGACAGCCAACCCCAACGCTTTCTCTTGACTTTCAGTATTGAAAACACAACCTGAAGGCAGCATAGCCTCCGGCTGAAAGGACAAAGGTCGGGCACACTCTCTGGCTTTTTTCAGAGGGCACTGTGGGAAGAATATATTCTTTTAAATGGTCTCGATGGATCATTCTTTAATCTAAGCGAGCGCGGAGCTCTAAGATGTCAGCCGCACTCTCTAACAACAACCACTGACAGCTGAAGGGCAGAAGAGTCACCTGAAACAAAATACCTCAATATTTACACTGTTTGCAAATTAAAAGCGCAGATCAATCGCATCCACAAAGCCCCTCATCCACAGTTATACGGGTCATGTTTGTGTACACACACTGTTTTCACAATACTTTTTATCAGGTTTCGTTGGGCCTGTTGACCTTATAAAGAGAGCAATACCAGTTTTTCTTCACCGACGGCAGACTGAAGAAGAGAATCAGCAGCCGAGCCACAGAGCGTGATGAGTTTGGAGCTCAGTGACTCAGGCTCCGGGAAAAATGTCATTCTGCTTTTGCTCTCATGTCACCCGTTCTTTTAAACACACGATCCTACAAGAGCTACTTCCTCCACCGTTACAAAGACGCTGCCGGAACGTTTTGCAGATTAGAGCATCTGTAGGAAAATGAGAAATGTTTGCATGATTTACCTCTGGCCCTGTACCTGGATATCAGTGTGCTTCAGGTGAACTGGTTGATGAACTTGCCAGACTATTCTACTTGTTGTAATACTTTTGCCTGTTTTATTGTCTTTAAATCCACACAACTGACGACTATAAATATAAAAAATGTCATTGTGTTCATTGTTACTTTCCCTACAATATTGTCACAATATCAGTATTGAGTTATTTGGTCAAAAATACTTAAACATTTGACTTTGTCCATCTCATCCATAGCCCTTATAGAGCACGTCAGAGTTGTTTCAGGCTATTTAAAACTGCACAATAAAGCATTTATTTCCAGAAAACTATTGGCTGAGTGTACAGCCAACACATCCTCATGTCTGAATGGTGGAATGGGTTGATTGCCAGTGACTGTTGTAGAGACAGTGTGTCTGACTTAACTCGATTAGTAAGTTAAAATGACTTAGCGGTGCCTTCGCTCAGGATATGTCAGGATATGATGTCAGAAGTTAACGTTTCTGCAGATGCGTCCGAACCAAACGTGGCATATCACATTTACAATTTCATGTTTATTAGCCACCTTTTACATCAGGAGGTCAAAGGGGGGGACGGTGGTGCCGACAAGGCTGCCAAACAGCTGATTGAGTCACACGACTGGATGATTTTAAAGACACCTGCAGAGTTAAGTTGCGACAATACCAGATATTTTTAAGGAGACCTGGGGATTTTCCCAGCCGTTTTTGTAGTGGCCAAGATCAGCAATTTATTCATGGGATGTCGGACCACACCTGTCCGTGATCGCGGCGGCCAAAACAGGTATTTTTAGCCAGACCATGATGTTTTCCTAACCCAAGCTAATTGGCCGGTTTGAGTGCCTTTCCCCTTAAACGCTCTGATGTCCTCCTTCGTAGGGAGGCGATGTAGCGAAACATGAGGATCCGTGCATCCGACGACAGAGCAGGAGTACTTCGGCTTTCGGGTTGTACATGGTAGCGGTCAAGTGAAGCGAGAACGAGAAAATGGTGGATCCTAGCTTCAGGTAGCTGCCGTAGTATGGGAGTAGATACCCAGCGTGAGGGTGGGGGTGTTCAAATCAGTCCGGGTGAAGTCCAAATTGCTCGTTTAGAGACTCCGGCAGTTTCCAAAACATTGACTCAGTTGTCGAAAATCACGCTTAATGGGATGGGGAGACACTCCGGATACGCAAATATACCTACTAAAGCAACGAAAAAGTGAGTTTTGCATAATATGTCCCCTTTAAGTTATCTGTGGTTTTGCCGAAACATACTTTGCCAACATTTATTCTGGTGACCGGGTTGTTTTTGCTTTCACAAGGGACATGAACAACAGCCTTCTGGGTGAAAGTCCTGTGCTTGTTTCACTGGTCCATCCATCTCTGAGCTTCTTCTTTTGCTGCCGTAATAAATACAACAACCACTAGAAGCCCATTAGAAGTCATAATAAACTTCACAGCCGGATATAGCCTGGGTATATACCACAATATTATTAATAGGACATTTTTGCTGAGCCCTACCTGCTGGTGATGTGAGTAAAACTCGTCTAGTTTCTCATATGAAACTCCCTTTTGAATGCACCAAACGACAGACAGACAATGGTCCAGATGGACAGACAGATGGGTAGAGTTCAACACAGCATTATTAACACACGAAGCACTTCGGCGTCAAAAAAAAAAACTGGCAAACATCCACACCAGCATCAACATTAACACACGATTACTAACTGGGGCAGCAACATGCCCTGAAAAATCACGTGAATCACTTGACACCTATAGCAGGACTGCAGATAGAAGCCAGGGACGGTAAATACACGCGATGAATGGAGGACAATTGTAGCATTTTTAGTCCTCTTATGAAGGATTAAGTCATTTAAAGCTTCACATAAAAAGTTCCAGCTCCTGTTGACACACAGTGCCTGTCTTTGACTTCAGTGCGCTGCTATGAAAACCTCCCGGAGACTCATTTGATTCATGATCTCTGAACTCGTCGAAGCTTATCTTTCCAGCAAGGCTGTTTCATCTCCTGGCTTGAATTTTTTGCGCAAGATCACAGTTCAGTAAATCGCCCACACGCGCAGAAGGCTGAAAAATATCCACCAAGAGAACACCGAAGAGTAAACTTTAAGGAGTGTGAGTGTGTGTGTGTGTGTGTGTGTGTGTGTGTGTGTGTGTGTGTGCCGGCACGTTTCCAACTGTAAACTTTCATCTTCGCAGTAAAACTTTGCCGTCCTGTTCTCTTACACCGTAAAACGGTTTGAATTACAACCGAGCACACCTTCCAATAAACCGTTGGATCTGAATATTTTCTCCCTGGCTGTGAGATGCACCGCAGAGAAGAGGACCGAAGCGTTCGGGGAAGGCTGTCATCTCTCCCTCTTCCTCTGTAGCTGGATGTGTTGATGAACAGACTGGCTGCACGTGTCGGAGCTTGCCTGTTCCTGGTGGCGACCGAGCCGCTTTTCATCCGCGCGCTCAGCGAGGCTCCGCCAGTGTCACGGCGTGCACGCATCAGAGCTCCCAGCAGCTTGACTTTGATATACGCCCGTCAGGAATGAGCTGCAGATGCTGCATGAGCTGACTCTTAAAGTTGAAAATCATGAGTTTTGAGTTTGGGGGCATTAAAGAAGTACTGAAGAAGAAGTAGTCTGCATTTTGAGAGAAATGTTGAAGAGTTGATGAGGACACATAGTGTGACAGAATGTGTCTGTGCCTCATGAAAGTGCTGGAAAACAGGCAGCAGGACTTCACAGATCCTCTGTTTAAACTAATACTGTGCAGAATGTATTTGCATATTCTGGTCTGGTTACCTCAACATGTCACAAGCTGATGTTGTTTTTTTCCATGAGTGGTCTTGTGTCTTACCTGGAGAGAGGTCTCCGTCACTCTGCTCTCCGGAGTCTGAATCCATCTTCACCCTGCAGGAGGACACTCGGAGGCTGCGGAAGCTCTCTGATTCCTCTCTCTTCTTCTTGCCTCTCCTCTCCAAGGAGTCTTCTGATGTCTTCACCCAGATAAATGAATTTAAAAAATGAAAAATAAAAATCTATTTCTTATATGTTTTTTTTTTTTTTTTTTTTTTTCTCCCCTCCTGCTGAGCTAAACTTCCCCTCCCAGCCTGGATCGCCGCAGCTGCGAGAGGAACGCTTCGAGGCTGATTTGCTGAGGCTGTCCTTCCTTTTTCCTGCTCTCCTCTCTCTTCTCCTGACTCTCACAGTTTCCCTCTTGCCTTCTCCCTCTCGTCTACTTTCTGATGCTCCCTCCCCTCCCCTCGCTCGCTCTTGGTTCGTCCCCCTCTCGGTTTCTCCCTCCCTTGTCCCTGCCACTCGGCCCCTCCTCCTCCTCCTCCTCCTCCTCCTCTCATTCGGTGCTGTCACACTCAGCCTCTTCACGCTCTCTTCGCTCAAACTCTTTCTCTACCTCTTTCTGTATGCTGTAAGTGCAGTCTCTTGCTCTCTCTCTCTCTCTCTTCCTCCCTCCCTCCCTCTGTCTCTGGGTGAGAGTGCTGCCTGTGTTTCAGCACAGACTCATTCATTGCAACTTGAAATTCATCTCCAGCAGTAAAAATCCCATGACCCCTTGTTACTGGGTGCTATAAAATCAGTCACCTAGTATCTGCGGTCGCATGAAGTCAGGCCAGGTTACTGTTTTACAATCTGTGGTAATCATTGAATGGGTCCGACACAATTCGGGTCATTTAAATGTGAGCGTGTGTGTTAAAGAGGGGAGATGAAATGATGATTCAAATTCAGAGGAAAAGTCCATCTGTCACCGATTACTTCCATCTAAAGCCTACTTTATGTTTAGAGTCTAGCACAGTTCAGTGCTACATTCTCTCTCTTTACAAAGATAATAATGTCCAATAAAGTCCATTTCTAGAACAATGTGTTGTTGCTGAAGGGGTTAAATACGAGATCCTCTGCAAGGAGGTGTGGTCTGGAGTTTGTATCCCATTTGGAACACATTGTTATACTGTTCACTCATTATTTCCTGCTTTTTAAAATGTTTGGTTAGGGTTAGGGAAGGCAACAGAAGTACTCAGTTAAGTTCAGTCAACAAAGAGCTTTGTTAGGTTTAGGCTACAACAATATTCGGTTATGTTAGGGCGACAAAAATACTGGGTTAGGTTTAGGAAAATATGGTTTAGGTTCAAATGGACACAACGTGTTACAAAAGATGGCGTCTCTCATATGCACATTTTTCTGGTCTATTCCCAAGTTGCAAAGCTGTGATACTACAAATACGTGACTGGTTAGTTGCAGTGTTGAACCTGGTGCAACACTGAAAAAGATGTTCCAGGAACAACACCGATATGGTGATACTGTTCCGTTTTACACCATTTACAAACGTGATGGGAAAAGATATCCAAAAATACATTTCAATATCAGGCAGTCCAGTAAAACACCACTGTTAGCTGTGACCACACTATACATATATGTGAGTTAACACCTCTGAAATTATATCAAAAACAAATGGCCATTTGAAGCTTTGTGGAGGTTTTGCATTAGACTGTATGAGTGGAACCTCAAGAAGTTGCTCAGAAGTGTATTTGTTCCATTTGTTGCAGAGACGAACTTGTTCTCAAGGATGCTCCAGCCGACACACAGAAGCCTTTTCAAAGCAAAAAAATAATATCAAAGCGTTCTTTTTTCTGAGCGTCCATATTTTCCCTCTGGCTTTGATTGTCTGATCACTTATCTTATGAATGCCAATTCTGAAATTCAGAATGGCAGTGTGTCCTTGAGCGCCTGCTTTAAAGTGCATTATTATTCAAATACATGCTCTACCTTGATGAATATTTAAGAGCCTGTAAAGAATTATCAATCTGTATCGTGGCAGACTAAGTCCACCTGAAAGGTTAATGCCCAGTCCAAAAAGTATATTCTGTAAGTATTCACAACAAAGCTGCAGACGGGTGTACACACAGAGAACCTCTCAGCTCTACAGAGTATTGAAACCTCTTTCAGCTCATTGTCTTAGTTTTACAGTTTTGGTTTGGTTTTGGTTTCCATCAGCAGCTAATTTAAAAGACAAAGCCCTGGTAAAGCTAATATGAGCTAATTGCATTCACCAAACTGCAGACAGACTGAGGTAATGACTGGTTGGTGAACAGTAGTGGATCATTCAGCAGCTAAAGAGACAGATACTCACCTCTGAAGTTGGTGGAGACAAAAGCTAAAATGAGAGTGAATTTTATCACGTCTGGCCAAAGACACAACTTCACATTTAAAATTCTCCCAAAAATCAAAATTCACTATCATCATCTGTTCACTCACATGAGCTGATGGAAAGCCAAGTGAAGTTTTGTAGTTCACAAAACATGTTTGAAGCTTCACAGCAAGACAGTGTTGTGGCATCAACTGAAGGAGCTGAGGACTTGTTTTAAAACGAAAAAAATAACAGAAACAAAAGTCTCCAGGAGCCCCAAGATCCCAAATTGATCTGAAATGATGTGATCTACTCCTTCAGACGCGGTGATGCTGACACTTATAGCCCAGCAGCTAAGGTGAAGATTTCATCTTAAAAAGGGATATAATTAACGTCTCTTTCGTCAAGTCGAGTTTGGATATCGAGGCTTCCGGTCACTTGGGTTACACTGGACAAGCCTAATGGAGCCATTTTCTGTATTTTCGGTTGTTTGTCCGGACATACTTCGGTTGTTTGGGAGAATGTCGCAACGTTGATTTGTTGTGAAGCTGCAGAAATACCTGCAAAAAGACTACAGAGTGTCACCTGACTTTCCAGCTGTGTGGGGGTGAGCAGATACGTGCTGTGTCTCAAGGACAAGGGCAGACTGCAGCGTATCATTCGTTCCGCTGAGTAGGTGATCGGCTGCAACCTGCCATCCCTCCAGGACCTGTACGTCTCTAGGACCCTGAGGCGTGCAGGCAAGACTGTGGCTGACCCCTCCCACCCCGGCCTCGAACTCTTTGAACCACTCCCCTCTGGCAGGAGGCTACGGTCCATCAGGACCAAAACCTCTCGTCACAACACAGTTTCTTCCCGTCTGCAGCTGGCCTCATTAACAAGGCCCGGATCCCCACTGACACTGACTCTTATACCCACCACATATATATATATGCATTACATTAATGCACTCCTGTCTTCTGTACAGTTTTGCTATCTTTTCTTATCCTTCTTAAAGTACTTTATTCTTGTATATTTTTGTGTGATTTATATATTTATCTTTTTATTTTCTGTGTGATTGTATATTTTATTTTAAGCACCATTGCACCAAGACAAATTCCTCGTCTGTGTAAAAACCTACCTGGCAATAAATCTCATTCTGATTCTGGTTCTGGTTCTGGTCCGAAGGCTCCTCCAAATGCGGCCTTCCTTTCCCTCTTTTTGGAGGACGCACCGCTACGATCCTTCGTGGCCTCACATATCCCAAGATTCTTCGCGTGCCCGAAAAAGAAGAAAGAAAGGGAGAAAATGGCGACATCGCGTGCCGTAGATCGCCACTTTCGCTGAAAATCATCTGGTCACGCAAGCAGGAAACGCTCCAAAGGCCAGACCATCCCATTTAACAAAGCCTTCGAAGGCCGCAAAGGCCGGGTCCTTTGAAGGATGCAGACCCTGAATTGAGACACAGCAATAGACTAGATTTGAATCTGTGGGCGAACTGTTCCTTGATGAAAAGCAAATAAACAAAAAACACCTCCTCCAAATTAAAACTACTGATAACACGTTGTGTTTACAGCTTGTTCTGCCGCCCACCCCCCCAACATGTTTCGGTCATATCTTCTGCAGTACTGGGTTTAATCACTCCCATGTTATTGGCAAAGCAAACACAGGCAGTGTCTCTGAGCACTTCCAGCACAGCTGCATTAGATTTTTAGCAATCAATGCTAAGTTTTGGCATCAGAATCAGACAACAACAACAACAGAATCTTTGTTGACTCACCATGTTACACACTCAACAACCACGCAGAAAGAAGTTTAGTATTGAAGACGATATAACAGTTTCTCCACCTACTTAAAGCAGCAAGACGCCGGGTTTTGAGTAAAGGTTGTGACTCGCAGGATCGGTAATCTCGCTGAAAACAAGAAACAAACAGAGGCCTTCTGGGAAACGATGTATGGAGTCAGTCACTTCATCACAAAACAGCTCTGTGAGATTCAGCCTGACAGCCGGTGACGCTGACGATGTGTAAAAACATCTTAGGGTTGGTTTTGCCGGTAATCAACTTGAATTACTTTCCGTCTGCAGCCTGTGAGACGACATAAAGCTCAGAGTCATGAGTGTGGGGGCAGGTGGGCGTTCAGTCGGTGGTCCAACAACAGTTGCAGGCGATACCATCTCCCAGGTGTGGAGCTGACTGTTGCTCAGCGTGAGCACTGGGCACCAGATGGCATTAGCCTGCCTGCCCACTGCCCAAGGCTGACTTATCTTCGACACTGTGTGGATTTGTGTGTATGTGTGTGTGAGTGGCTGTGTGTGTGTGTGTGTGTGTGTTTGTGTGTGTGTGTGTGTGTGTGTGTGTCTTATGCAGTATTGCAGTGACAAAAAAGATATGCCAGTAATCACAACAAGCTGAGCTACTTTGATCCTAGCACTATAGCTGTGTATTTCTTCAACCTGATGGGAAATGGAGTGTGTGTCTGTGTGTGTGTGTCTGTGTGTGTGTGTGTGTGTGTGTGCTATTGCCCTGAGACACAGAAACATAAAAGAGAAGTGAGTCCACACTATCTCGGGCTGCTAGGAAAAAATAGATAGATGCTTATTTTGATCAAAAGTTACGAGATCACAATAAAAGTGAAGCAGAGTATTATTCTTGTGCACTATTCAGTCCCTCTGGCCTTCGCATGCGAGCTCTTGAGTTTTTGTCAAAGCCTCAGTAATTCAGTTTCTGACATAATCACCGTCATCAGCATCTCCGTAAAAATCTGCCCTCGGTGCTTCGGGTCCATTTAGTTTGCAAGTTTCTTTTGCTTGTATAACTACGAGCTACTGTCAAGTCTCCTTTCTCTGCACGGCAGGACAAACCGACTGCACTACACTAATAGGAGATAATGACCACTGGGGGAAGAAGGGTTCTTTTCCAGTGCCACAATACAAGTCAAGGTCCTGCGTTCACAATCTTACTTGAAGGGACAGTTCACCCAAAGATGCAAACTACATATTTTTATTCTTACCTTAAGTGCAACGTTGCCGTTTTTTCTTCATGGGATGTCTGCCTTCTCTCACATATAATGAACCTGGATGGCTTCGGGTTTGTCGTACTCAACGCACCATGAAACTCTTTTGAAAAACTCAAGATCAATGTGTCTTTGCAGAAATCGTGACCCAGTTAAGACGAGAGGCTCTTGATCGTGACCGGCCTGATCGTGGCCCAATGCTCTGTCGGTTCCCCTCCAGCATCACTTGTTAAAGTTACGTGACTTACGGAACTTACATTTGTTATTTTAACCCAAAGTATATTTTCCTTACCCTAACCAAGTAGGGTTTTTTTTTTTGGTACACAACCAAACCGTGACTGTTTGACAACATTAGTGACATTCCAGGAGTCATATTATGTATATTTATGCACACTTTATTTTGAAAGTCTAACCAGATATAGCATTTAATGTATTATTGCTAACATGAGCGTGGATCCCCACATGTCCAACACTGAAGGTAGGTAGAACCTTATATTTTAAAGCTTGAGGCCACTGACCAAGCTGTCACATTAACAAGTTGAGAGTGAGAACGTGTTGGACAGCACAGGATGTAAATTTCAAGGGCGTCCTCGAGGTCTGAGCATTAACGTTAGCCATCAGGTAGCCTAGATACTCAGCGTCTCGTCCATGAGAAGAACACATCCTTCTGGTACAGACAGAAGATAGTTCCGTCATGAAACTGCTCACAACAAGGTCTGTGAATGAACATGAGTAACTGGGTCATGATGTCTGGAAAGAGACATTGCTGTGATTTTCTATAATGTATTTTTTCGCGCTTTGAGCACCTTTGAGCACCTTTGAGCCGTGTGCCACCAGGTTCCATTATATCTGAGAAGTGTCAGACATCCCTACAGCAGATATCTATCTGCAACTCACACCAAATCAGTCTATAGATGAATACAAGGAACTACAGCTAACAAAAGTGTATTATGGATTTTGGGCTGAACCCTCCCTTTATTGGGTATACAAGTTAAGTATTATCTGCAAAATACTTCATTAATAATTACTGATTCATTGATCAGTAAGTAGCTTTTCAATTGCAAGTCACAGCGAAGTATGTTATTTTCTGTTAGGTAGTAAAATCC
>OMLP01007025.1:2860-26567 GCA_900302685.1 Spondyliosoma cantharus | reverse complement strand
ATCCGCAATCTGGCCTCTGCAGCATGACGTGGGGCTTCACTCCTGACACACACACACACACACACACACACACACACACACACACACTAACCCTAACGCACTAAAACACCTACAGGCCAGCTAGAGGCACCACTTTACTGACCATCATGCCTTTGGCCTGTGGGAGACAGAGGTGGAAAGTTTCTACTCAAAGTTCTGCTGTTGAGTACAACTTTTAAAAATATTGAGTATTTCCATTTTATGCCACTTGACTTCTGCTTGAGTACACGTTGGAGGCAAATATTGCACTTTTTACTCCACTACATTTATTTGATAACTTAAGTTACTACTTACTTTGCAGACTTAGAATATTAATACAACATATAAACCAACTAATAAATGATGATATATTATCATGTGTTTAGCTACCCGGCAGTATAATTACAAAACCTGTGATGTGTTACATCACTGCATCACTATTGTAATTTATAACTTTATAATGTAAATTATTCTTAGCTGCATAATGAGTTTGTTTATATTTTGATGCTAACAGTTTGACTTAAACGCAGGACTTTAATTTGAGTATTTTCTTTAACGCTGTAGTATTTCTCACTTTTAAAAGATCTGAGGCCAGAGCTCAATCAGGTAGTTTAATCTCTGACATAATCTAATAACTGGACCAGATGTTTTTTTACTGTTGTTATTAGTCTCCTAGCCGAGCAATTTATAGCTGTGATTATCAGATAGATATAGTGGAAAGTATATTTTTCTCTGAAATAGTGGAAGTGTAGAAGTAACAGGTCAGCCGATATGGCGGTACAGTAAGTGTTGGACGATGTGAAACTTTTCTGTGGAAGGTTTTATTTACACTGAGACAAAGGAGACCATCTTCTCTCTTTGCAATGTGATGTTTTAATTAAAGATGTAGGTTGTTTTATGAAAAAGGTTTCAACACTGCAACTGTATATTTGGTGTCATAAGAGGTGGTGCTAGCTCGGTGCTACTACTATAAAGTAACAAGAGCGGAGTAGTATAAAAAGTAATTATACATTGTAAATACCTCAAAGCGTATTCAAGAATAAATGTACCTTTTGATTACTTTGTATCAGTGGTAATGAGCCATCTTCAGTGAGACACTATTTGATTTCCGTAACTTTTCCTTGTCGAATCAAACTGGTACCAACAACAAGAAGACAGGCAGATAGAAAAAGAGAAGACACTACGGCCTCAGACTGAAATCTCCAGGCGGGCTAAAAGGAGAAAGAAGACGAGGAGGAGGAAGAAGCTCTTCCTGTAATGATGAGCGCCACCACCCTCCTCTGATGTTCAATGAGAAACAAATGAGCTGACTTTGCAAAGCGAGCCACATGAGAAGGCCATGAAGTGAGAGTTTCCCTGTGATCCAGTGCCTTTGCTGGCAGAGAGCCTCCCAGTCTGGGCCTCTTCAGACGGACTGGCCCGATGAAAGAGATTCGCTCCTGGTTCAAGGCGAGTCGGGCTACTTTAAAAAAGGAAAAAAAATATGTTCTTGTGTCCAAAGCGCTGGAATATGACGCTCATATGAACTCACTGTGAGGCTGAGCAACATACATACAGGCTAAATGTCCCACAGCATCACGAAGATCAGCGACACTGCCAACTGTAGGAGGTACAATTCACCGACGATGTGGAGAGATGAGTGCGTCGTTGACCCTTTCTGGTAGATGTTTCCATGGCAACCAAGGCTCTCTTATAATGAAGCAGTAATCCAGCAGGGGACTAAAACAGAGGGACAATATGGCCACTGGCATTTGAGAATTTTAGCACAACATTTGTGTGTGTGTGTGTGGGCAGTAAACAGCACGTAATCAATCAGAACGTCTATCAGGGCACGATGCGGGTCAGTCTAAACTTTTTGCTCCGAGGCTCTTACATCTGAGTTATTTTAAAAGCCGTCTGGCATCCTGCCTCTATAAATCTGTCATGCAGCAATGGAAATAAATGGAACGAGAGGGAAAGTATACATCATGTGACTAACGAAAAAACCACAAATGAAGAGCCATGGACTTCTTTATGAGAAGGAGCAGGCTGAATATTTCAAAGAAGTGCATCAGATTCTGCAAGGCGTGCTGTTGTAAATATCTTAAAACCTCACAGTGATGCCGCTCGCTGCTCCAAGGAAAATGCAGCTCTGCGTTTCGGAGTTGCGGTATGCATATTTCATTTGAGGTGTCCGACCTTAGAATAGCAACAAAATGCGTTTCAAAGTGTGAAAACTCTCACTTTAGAAGACACTGCCATGAGAAAACTTGCAATCTCTGACAGACACACTGGCGACCTTTCTGCCAGAAGCAGGCAAAGCTGACACAGTTTGAAACCACAAGTATTATTCAGTTCCCCTTTTAAGAATATTTCCTCCACTGAAACACACACACACACCACAGTCCCCGTAGTAGACTTGAAGTGAAAGTTACCACAGATCTATTTAGCAGATGCCTGATATCCCACAGCTTGGAGCCAGATTAGCTCAGTATGTACTCTTTATTCCCGACCTCTTCACGTTTTCTGCACTACGCAGCTGAAACTACCTGAATTTTGACAGGCGACGAAATGTTTTCTTTTTTAAAGACAGACGGAAAACTTTTCATAAAGTCAGGATTGATTATTTGCCATGCTGGTAGCATGGTTAGGGGTGTCACAATTCGACTTTAGACTGTGACCTTTATGCCCTGACAATGACAATTGTCATGAACGCACCATGACATCCCTGTTGGCACACATATAGTTTAAGACATGTACCTGAATGCACCACGCAGACCCTCTGTGTGTGTCAAACTCGGGGAAATCGTTGATACTGCATTTGATTTTGAAATCATGAAGCCCATTGTCAGCGGTGTTGGTCTGCAGCTGATTGGTCCACCACTTTGGTCCAGAATTAATTATCTCAACATATTTCTGTATCCATGTATCCTGAGCCTCACCAGAAAAATCGACCTATATTTACGTTTATTGTTACGCAGCGACCTCTAGTGGCTAAGATAAGAAGAAGGATGCGAGGAGAAGTCGTATAAGGTTGGAGATTCGTTTGTTTTTTAACTACATTTCCACATTGACATTGTTCACATACTCATTTATACACTAAGCATGATTCTGGAGGATACCACTGGATGGCACACATTAGTCTGTTGTCCTTTTGACTGACATGCTTATTGACTCCTGACCCAGTGACATCCCTAAGCGAGCAAGCCATTATGCCTACTCGATTGACTTGTTAAAAGCAAGTATGTCTTCAGCCGAAAGAGTTAATTTGGGATGGTCAGGGATGAACAGTCAGGAGACAAATGTTGGTGTCCAGTGTGAAACCAGAGGTTACCAGTAAGTTTTATTTAAATAACTGACATAGTGAAGTAACACCACTTACACCAGCTAGCGTAAATTACTTTGATAACGTAGGTACGTTTGTGACAGAAGTTACAGAAGAAATGTAATTCTATCCCAAACTAAGATGTTTTCCTTAACCTAACCAAACTGCAAACGCATGACAAAAGTGTAGCATGACAAAAAGGCAGTTAATCAAAATGTAAAAGATAGATACAAGGTTGTAAAAGTTGACTAGCCAGGTGTGAAGAGAGTGATCACGTAGGTCAGGAATGCAAAAAAAGGACATTCATTATGGATTAGGGTAAGGACTGGTTTTACCTTGACATTGGTAAAGAAAAAGAAAAGCTCACATCTACAATAATCTTTGATGCGCTGAACAGAGATCATACTAAGTGACCCAAATCAAACCCTGGATGTTGTGCAATCAACAGGCTCAGCGTCCTCCAGCTGTGACTTCTATATTTAGAACTTTTACCTTCGCTGAGGTGTGCACGACCTTTCTGTTGTTTCAGCCAGTCTGTGTCACAGCTGTCACTGCAGAGCGCTCGTCGAGCTCAAGAGCTTTAGAGCACTTAGATGCTTGGTGAGGAGAGAATCAGTGGACTGGTTATATTATGTTCAGAGCAGACTGAGGAGGGCTCTTGTGGGCCTTTCAGACAGAACATCTGAAACCCATTATTTCCAGGTTGAACTGGGTGCACATTCTGTCTGAGTGGTCTGTCAGAATGATGTTCAGACCGGTGACTACAACAACATCACTGGTGGATTTAACTCTGTAATGAAGTAATGAAAATTTACATTGCTTTCCGTTACTTTTGGATTATTTCAATATCAAACATATGCAAAGAAGTATATTTACTATATATTTACAATACTGTTAGTACTGTACATTATACGTCCACTCCACTACATTTTAGAGGCAAATATTGTATTTTTTACTCACAAGATTAATTTGATAACTTTAGTTACGCGTTACTTTTGAGGTAACAGGCTGCGTTGAGTTACCAAATTAGTGCATTTTTAAATAAAATTATTTGATCAACAGTCCGATGAAAAATGCCTGTTTTACCTGTTTTATTCTATCACAAGGTTTTTTAGTCTTTTTTCCTGATAAGCTCAGCACGGTCAGCAGAGGGCGCTGTATGCATTACACCACGCTTAGCATCAACTGTTACGCTCACAGAGTAGAAGTAGACAGTACGCAATGATCGAGTACCGGTGTGTTTCTTACAGAGAGCGCTTCTGACCTGAACTTTCATATTTCCAACAGGTACGACCTATGACTGGCGACATCCAACAGTAGAACATTTGAGTAAAGTAACTGTCACACAAGGGGACATTGAATTTGACCGTGGTTGAACATGTGTTGACACATGTCTGTAACTAAATTGGCGGGCACCGAATACGACAACTCCGCAACCAAGTAGAGTAGCAGTAGTTGTCATTACGTGATGAGCGCTTCGCTCCTGAACCGTATTTTGATACATCCTGCAGTAAGTAAATGTGGTGCACCAGAGTGAGTGACACTTTGTCCTTATCCCTGTAATGTGTGTTTGTGTGGGAACGCTTAACACTCAGGCGAACATTATTTTTACCAGCCACGACAGCGTCAGCTTTCACCTTGTGAGTCTGTGTGTGTGTCATCGTGGAAAGTTTATATATCTCCATTGATTTTTGCCAGTGTGTTAGCATCACAACCGCACTCCCACACCCCCTGAAAACACATCCATGGTTGCCGAAGATCACTGTAGGACCGGTACGCTTAACTTACTGTGGCAGTGACATGAGTGAGAGATCATAAGCAGAGCAGACTGGGTCGGTGGCAGGGCATGTTAGCAGGGATAAATGCTACAGAGGGAACACAATGGACATTTCTCTGTGCAGCGTCAAGTTTTTTGCTTTCACATAAGTAAAAACACAGCAATCATCTGCCTCATCCTGGTTGTTTATTGTTATTTATAATCTGTAAATGAGGACAAACTCCAAAGTGATCACCGGGGGGGTTCACAACACGTCACACACACGGAACATGGAGTGACACCACCACACCGCCGGATTTGGTATAAATGCAGCCCTCAGATGCTTTGGAGTTGTTATTGTCCGCTTAGGACTTGCTCGCTATTGACCTCCATTTTCGTAGCAGACAACATATCATTACTAGCTGAACCGATAGGTCAGGGCATGTAGTAGGTCTGGCTGGTAGTGAAGTTTTAGAGCGCCCTCTGCCGGATCACAAGGCAAACTACTTCAAACGATCTGTTGCACTTATAGACGGTAGTTTTTGATTTCAAACAGGTCATTACATTCGAATATGAACTTTTCCTCCCACTCCCATAATAAGTGAAAGCCCAGCCGCCAGATGATAGATCCAGTGCTGCTTTTCTTCAGAACCGAGTCGTCCGTCTCAATCTTCAGTTACGGTGTCCAAACAATCCTAAGCTCGCTTGGCCTCGTCGCTTTTTCTTGCTCTCTCCATGCCCTCTTCCCTTCTCGCCTGACACACAAACACCCATGCGAAACTCCAAAGGGAATTAAATGCTGACGGCTTAAAACAGTCACGTGACAATTTGTACTCTATGCTCATGACATAGCCATTTAAAATATCTCACGCGGAACAATATACCGAGTAACGATATAGCCCACGCATCGATATATATCGGCCATCGCTAATGTGTGGGTTGAATATTGGTGGTTTGGACAATAAGGCTTGGTGGTGCAGATTGCAGATATTGTTCCTTTAGTGTATAAATTGACATGATCACGCACTTAATTTTGTGGCTTAAAGGTGTTTTTTAACTTCATATTCTGTCATAGAACACCATCGTCTTCCTGTACCTCCATATACATAAAGTTCTGTAATCACTTTTATCATTTCATTTTTAGACAAGTCATTTTACTTTAACTTGAGGGAAGTATTCTAGTACTCATTCCATTCCTGGACAGACAGACAGATAGACAGATAGATGGATGGATACTGACGGTGATTGTAAATGACAGTACAGGGTTCTTACATAAGGAAGTGATAATTAAGGCATCTTTTCACCCGGGAGCGTCTCTCCACTGTAGTAAGTGCTAACAAAAGTGACAGATGTTGTTGGAAGTGGCACTTTAAAACTTAAATCTGTTGATCCCTGTTTGACCTTATCAGTGTTTGGCTCTCATCCATCCTCAAAGGGTTTAAGAAGAAGAAAACATGCTGCAAATGTGAGAAGCCTGGTAGCAAAAAAAAAAGCCTGCAACTCCCCTCCAGTTAGTTAGAATCGAAGAAGCCTCGTGGATGAGGGCTGAAACAAGAAACTGAAAAGTCCAGTCGCCTACGATACATCACTTAGATCTACCATGACCTGGATGACTGAGAAGCTTGTCACAGTAACAACAGATTTATTGGCTGTTCAGCTCGATATTTCCCCTTTTTTCTTCCATTTGCTTAATTATATTCTTACTCACAATAGTGGCTTCAAGCTATACAGGGAGAGTTTAGTGGAAATTGTTTTTTTGTGGGGAAATATACAAGATACTTCTAACTAAGTGCAGTCAGAGCTACTGCGGTGAAAATGGGATGCTTTCCATCCTCATGGAGCCCAGGGATGAGGCTGAGGGTTAATGAGAATAGTGATTCATCCGCTTTGTCCCACGACACCTGCAAACAGCCTGTAATACACACACACACACACACACACACACACACGCACGTATGCACAAATAACACTTTAAAAACAACATTTTACGGAGACAAAACCTAATTATGGCAGAGCTTGAGTCAAAAGGCAGACACACACTTCCAGTTCACGCATACGGCCGGCAACCTTGTTGCAGAGGCGGTGAAACTCTCTGTTGCAGATATTGATTAGCCTACCAAGCACTTGTGTTTGTTTCTCCTAACAGATTGTCATCACTGCAATCAGCACAAGCGACTCCCAGGTAATTGCTTGTCAGTGAAATTGAGACTCTTATTTTAGACGTTTCAGTGTCTTGCATCACTGATAGACGCCTGATCTCTGGAGGAAAAGCAACCGCACAGTGCGTACTTTCTCCTCCTCAGTACCTCTTCTGTTTCTTTCAAACACACGATTGAACAAACATGCTTGCGATTGGCGCTCCCATCGCCTGTCCGCATAACCCTTTGAAAGTCCGGCTGTTTAGAGAGTGGAAGCAATGCAAACTGAAACATCTGTGGGTGAAATGTATTGCCACGTTTGCCCACAGGCAGAGCAATAATGAACAGATTGGTTCTATATTTGGCCGTGCTGAAGATCACATCGTTGTGTTGTGTGCTGCGGAGCCCTCTGCTGACTGATATCTGCACATACCAAACAAGAAGAGACAAAGAGCATCACAGATTCACTCTCCTTACCCAGCCAGTAATGCATGCGTGCACCATTCCTTAAGTAGTCATCATAAAATTCTGTGTTCTTATAGTTAAGATACAATCTATTTAAGGAGCACTTTTCTTGGACAAATGCGTTAAAATTGCATTAAAATATTTATTGCAAAAGATGGAAGTAATAAACTCTTTTAAAAATGTATAATAGTTAATTTCATCTCAGCCAATTTGACTACTTTTTTAGAAGTCACGTACCGAGGAGCGAGACTTTCAGACTTTCAGACTTTTCAGCCTACCTTTTACTATGTGTGACCCGTAAAGCTTAGAATTGAAATGTTTTAAAATGCAGCGCTTTGTTAATTAGTTTTCACATTTGAAAAAGAGCCGTTGTATACTTAAGTACAGAAAAAAAATGTATCTTTTGAGTCTGTCTGTTGTTAGTTTGATTCTCATAAATTCACTCTGCTTAAACAGCCGTGCTTAAAACTTTTTCATTAAATTAGAGGATTTTTAAGTTTATCTAAAGAATTAACTAGTGATCGGGATTATTAGCCTTTAAACAAATGGATCGAAGGGCCAGAGAACAGAGGAATTTCTTCTCCATGTGCTACTTTTTGATTTGGGAAATGCTCCTAACATTTTCTAGTCTAAATATATGTGATTACATTTAAACTTAAATAATTAGCCTCAAACAGTCACTTTTAGTATTTTTTATTACATATAAATGTACCATCTTATTTTATTACAGTTCAGTGTAAATGACACATTTAATGGAATTTTCCACAATGTCGAGTCAAGGTGTATAAGTCAGATCACTATATGTGTTATTTATTACAGCAGATAGAATAACCGGTCTGAAATACATCACTTTTATGTAGAATAATAAACCCTAGAAAAATGTATCATGTTTATGTAGAAGTTCCCCATAACTTTATATGTGATAAAATATTAAACACAAGGTTTCTGTACAAGTCCTAATTTAATGTAACCAGGCTAAGGTAATTCATTATTCAACAACATAACATTGGACTAAATCTAGATGGCACTAGATAGAACATGTATATGCAATTACTTTATTCTGAGTGCATGAAAAAAAAAAAGGACAAAACAAAACATTGGCACAATAATTTACATTTACATGTCACAGAATGGATTTCAGCTAATACAACTTCAATACATACAAAATATAAAAGTCAGCTTTGTACAGTCACAAGATAATACAGATGAAGAAGATAATATAGCGTGTGTGTGTATATATATATATATATATGTATTCTGTTTGAATGCAGCGGTACAAGTGAGCCTCAGAGCGTTTGCCAGCTTCTTCTCTGTCGGGGTAAGAATCTCATGCCGAGATGAGATTCTGCCTCCCGCTGATGCTCTACAGGCAGCTGGGAGAGGTTGTTGGTCTGTGGGAGGCAGTCCAGGGTCAGGCCCTCATGGGGGCAAACCGAGTACTGGGAGAGCAGCGTTACCAAGATGGATTTCATCATCACCATGGCGATGTGCTTACCGACGCAGGCGCGGGGGCCCGACCCGAACGGCTGGAAGTAGCGGCGAGGAGCCTGAGGCAGGACAGAGGAGAGGGTTAGAGAAAGCATCTTTCAGTAACATTGATATTCATGACACAAAGAAAAAAAGGCTCATTTAGATGTAACATATTAATAGTTTGATGCTCCGTCGGGACTGTGGTGCAGTGGTCTTATCAGACTTCACTGTCAGTGGCACTTTGAACAAACAATCGACTAGTTGATCAGATTCTCATTTGATCGTTGCTGAATCCTGATGAGTGCACAGGAATATGTGACCTCAGCTGAGCCCCGCCCACTTCAAACCAGTGACAAAAGCAAGAACTAAAGAAGTGAAATATCCAGAATTATTCTAACTTTGTCAGAAAACCTTACTTCACTTATGTTACCATTGTTCACAGTGAAAAGGCTTTAAGGACTGATGAATTTACTTTCACTGGTCGAAATTCTGCATCAACTCACATTTTTTTCGAAGTTTTCAAGCCTGAATTCGTCGGGCTTGTTGAAAAACTCTGTCCGGTGCATGTGACCCGTGTTCAGAATGATGTTTGTTCCCCTCGGCACCCTGTAGCCATCTATGACGTCGTCAGACAAAGCTCTGCGCATGGTGAAGTCCACCACAGGGTGGAACCGCAGGCACTCGTTGATGAAGCTCTCCAGCACATGCAACTTCTGAGGGTCCCCGTTCTGAAGCTGCCTCTCACCTGCAGCAAGACGACGGTAAAGATGTCCTAACTGTTAGACCTCTACAAAACAGTTTCAGCAACAACTGACATCACAACAAGATGAAGTTAGGAATTACTGCAGGTTTGATGTGTTAGACTCCATTAGCTCCAGCTAGCCGTCCCTAATAAACAGGCAACTGAGTGTGAGATGTTAGCTGACTTTTATTTTGACCCTTTGTGTCGTTATTATCACACAGGGTGCCTAACAGGATGTTAAAATGCAACTTTGATGTGCAGCAGATTATATGTGAACTCCTTTTGTTTACAGATGTAGAAACTCTGACCCACATCTGACACAAAGCCAAACTTCCAGTTGACATGTGATATTATCTTCTTTTAAGATGTTTGAATTTAAAAATCACATATGAAGATACAAATTTGACATGATTTTAATGTGACATGTTTCGTTTCTTCATGTCATTAAGGTGAATGTATGATACGTGGAAATGTAGCTTTGTCTTGTGGAAATTTTCATGTAACATTATTTATTATTTTGTATGTTAAAATTTTAGTTCAGATATAAAAAGGCGAACTCTATTTTTTCATCTGGGATTTCTTCCAAAGTGTTTTTATTCAAATCAAGCATTGGTAGACGGCCCCAAAGCTCGACTATGTATTATAAGTGTTCTCATAAGCTCCAGCTACTTGCCGATAACTGTGTCTATCTCCTGCAGCAGCTGCAGCTCCACGTCTGGATTCTGTTTGAGCAGCAGCAGCATGAAGAAGAGGCTGACGGACAGAGTGTCCGGTGCTGCGATCACCATCTCCAGCACGCACTGCCTCACATTCTCTGCAGACAGTTCGCCGTGGTTCTGAAAACACAAACACACACACACACACACACGTCGACGTCTGGGTTAGAAGAAGTGCTGAGTATTTAAAAAAAAAATAAAAAATAGAAATGGCGTTTGTTCGGTTCTCAAACTAACCTGTGCGAATATGAGCTCTGCGGTGAAGTTGATGTTGTCCAGTTTATCAGCCTGCTCCATATCTCTCCTCTTCTGTTCGACAAGGCTCTCTATGGCATCCTGCAGCTCCTGGCTGTGAGATAACAGATATATAACACTGTTATAAACACAATTCAGCCAAAGTGACTTACATACGCGTGAGGAAGATGTATAAAATGACTCACGCCGCTGCCTTGTGCCTCTGGTGAATCCAGCCGAGCTTGAAGTAAATGTCTGGTTTGATCAGCACAGTCTGCCAAGTGTCAAAATACTTCTGGATCTTCAGCAGCAGCTCTTTCTCTGGACACAGAGTCATTAAGAGAGCAGTGGTGAGATAAATCAATAAAAGTGACTGATCCAACTGTGATTTACAACGTGAATCATGCGCACTCACCATCCACAGGTGCGCCCAGGAACAGTCTGTTGGAGATGTCTACCACGGTGCAGCGCAGCAAACCGAGGACATCCACCTGATCCAAAATGTCCAGGCTGTCGAGGTGAGCCTGCGTGGACGAGACGCAAACCTCCACCGCCTGCTGCAGGCTGGGGCCGGTCAGGGCTGACAGAGAACAGCAAGGGTTTATGATTCGAGTCTAACGACTGGATCAACCACTACGGTTGATTCAAAGGTTAAAATTGTACCTTTGGTGAAATAGGTGCGTATCTTTTTCCACAGAGTCACGTTGTTGTTGAATATGATGCCTCTCTCGTTCATGCCGATGCAGCTGAGTCCCTGTCTGCTCCCAAAACGTGACGTGTACTGTCCGTTCTTCAGAACATGGTGCACTGCTGATGCCCTAAAAACATACAAAATACATGAAATACAATAAGTAAATGTAAGTAAGTGGTCAGTGTGTCAATTCACAGCTCGCTTCTGAGTTGAGTAATTGTGCATTGCCATAATCATGACCACAATTAGTTCCTAAACAAACCAAAGCGTACGACTCTCATAAACGTTCTTAAGAACTTTTTTTGAACTAATCATTACGTCACAATCATCGTGTCTGTTCTCGTTCTCGTGTTTATTCAGGAATGACTCATTAATGAGCCGTTAATTAAAATTTGTTGCTCTTTCACTCCTTAGTGAACACTCACATTTTTGTGTACCTTATTTTAAAGTGTTAACAAATAAATAAACGCTGCAAAAAATTGCCCAGTTATCTCTACGGGCGAAGGCAGGGTACAGCCTGGATGAGTCGCCAGCTCATCGCAGGAGCCTCACAAGGGGCCAACTGCACATCAGGAGCAACTTTGGGGTTCAGTATCTTGCTAAAGGACACTTTGACATGTAGCTCATTTCTACCCCAGGGGAGCCGGGATTCAAACCAACGACCTTCCGATCACTAGTCGACCCACTCTACCCGCTGAGCTACAGCCACACTTCAAAAATGAGTTTAAAAAATGTATACAAGTTGTTTTTGTGATATTAGTTATTAGATGATTGTGTCTTACATTAAAAAGATAAAAGATTCCAGTCAGAATCTCACACTCGGAGTGACTCTAACTTTATTCATTAGCAGTGATTGTTACCGACCTGCTGAGTATGAGGGTTTCCTCTCCATTGATCCAGACTCTGACAATGTCTCCGTACTTCTTGTTGTAGTAGTTGCTGGCTGTGCCAATACCGGTCCAGCTGAATCTCAGATATGACAGAAGTGGCCCCAGGCCCAGCCAGAAAGAAGGGCCTGTTGTGGTAAATGACAAGAGATTTACACCAGTAATGGTAAAAGAGCCGACGGCAGCTCCAAGACAAAAGTAATCAACCCTGATAAATGATCGTTGGACCTACCGGGTACAGATTTCTTCTCCATGCTGTTCCAGGCAACCAGCAGCAGACAGATGAGCAGAATCAAAGTGCTGGTCACCACGGAGATGTCCGGTGTTCCCACAGCAGATGCGTTGTGGGACATGGGGACCAGGTCTGCCACTGCGGTGTCCAAACCTACTTGAGGCATCCCCCGTTCGCAAGCAGAGATCAGATCCATAAGAAGGCGGGCTAAAACACGGCTGCACAAACTTGAGACGAAGACGGCCGGGGCTTCGTCTTTTATACGTGGCGCGAGCTGACTAGCAGCCAGGCCAGGCTGATGCGAGAGCCACAACACGGCAGGAAAAATTGTAAACAATAGCTGAAACCTTGACGGGCTGGATTTGTGCCTGTGTCCTTGAGCGAACAGGACGTAGTTCATGTTGTGGTGTGGTCAAATGTCGGAGCAAGTTTCTATCATGGGTTGTATTTGACATTTGGGTGAGACTCAAGGTTTGCCCGTCCCTTTGAACATCAGAAGAAGAATCTGTTGGAAATCCTACAAAAAAACAAAAAAGCAAAAAAAAAAATCTGGCCCGTAAGAACAAAGGAGAATCTGTGTTATCACGGCTTTATCATCTCGCCTGGTGTAATTAAATTCACTGCTTCTCCACCAAACATCCACACTTCAGCTTCTCTTTGATTTTTGAAGTTGAACGGTACCTTTCTAAAAAAAAACGCTCAGTTCCCTTTGCTCATGGAAAATTATTTGTTGGGATTATTTAAAATGTACAGTATGTGTGATTGTTGCGAGTCGGACCACCAGCAGGCGGAGAAGCAGAGCTGTGAGGCATTAATCTAAATTCTTAAGATCTTATTGATTACTTTGAAGGTTCTTCATTGCCTGGCTCCAGATTATATTTCAGACTTTTTAATCCTTTATGAATATTTGTGTTGTTTAAATGACCTGCCAGAGGAATGACTCACTGTTTGAGTCAGCGTCTCATTTTTAAGTCTCATCCTTTAGGCGAAAGTCAAAGGCGCCTCTGAAACAAACACCGACATACGATAACAGCATCTGGTGCCTCTGCAAAAAGATCTGGAACTATATCTTGGTTAATATCTTAAGGTTTGACAAAAGGATGCTACGGCCTCCTCACTGATGATGGAAGATGGTTTGATGTCTTTTGTTATGAGAGGCATGTGTGGTCCTTTGTAAGCCATTCGAGACGGGTGACATACGCGTATAGATTGTTAAAACTCCGAGTGGATTTACTTGATTTAATTTTATATTATTGAGCCGTTTGTGACAAAGCTGCTTCTGTGTAAAGAACTCTGTGAATTCACTCGCCGCCCACGTCCGAGTCTAAGAATGTGAACTGTTGAAGCGGCGGACTGTGTGCCGAGGCCCGGCCCTGATAACGATGTGCTGTGTGACGGCTCAGATTGTTCTGCGCGATTAAGCAGAGACAGAAGTTAATGTAACCTTGTCTCCGTGGCCCTGTTGTTTGCGGTCAACCACATCTTTGTCTCGGCCGCATGTGTAGGGAGTTGTTCAGGAGTGAACAAACAAGATTGATAGAAAGCTGAAATGTCAGAAGATGCATGAATGCTGACTCCTCTTTCACCGTTCACTTTCACGTTCCATACACATCCATCCATATGCTTCAGTACAGATGCAGTAAAACAGTTGACACACTGTGACAGAGATGATAGTTGGCCTTTGTTCTGCCCAAGTGAAGCCTCTGGATGTGACTAATGAGTCCTCAATGATGAAGTGAAAATAAATTTATTCGCCCCGACATTCATTTCTTTCTTTTAGCGAGCCAGCCTCATATTTAGATGAAGTCAAGTACAAATGTCTTCGTCGGGATTACCTAACATGCTTCTCTGTTTCAGCACATTGATCTTAAAATAGGTAAATCCCTGGTTAAATAGTTTAAATCAAGGCTATCGCATTAGCATTGGATGCTAATTTGCAGCTACCCTGACACTCGCTTTAAGATAAAGTTCCCAGTCAATGCCTCATTTGCGAAATGTAAGCACATTTTTCTACACGTAAAGAAAATGAACTTGTTTTTGCTCTGGATATAAGATATCTAATAAGATATTTGTGTGTTTTGCTGGTAAATATTTTGCTTGTTTTATGTCATATTTATATCTTAACTGACGTTAACCGATGTTTCGCAGTGTCGCTTTGCTGTTTGTTCCATCAATATAGTCACATGATAAACTTCATAACACACTTATACGCTTACAATTAATCATTTTATTAAATGTTTTTAGATGTTCAATAAATATTTTTTGGGTCATTTTGTGTATTTTATTTATTAGCCCTCTTTGATTTTCTTTATCATTTCATGGATTTATTTTCCGTTCTTTATTCTTGATGAGTTTGTTGAGTTGTGAGATTGCTGTAAAATGACAATACATCTTTTAAAGTTGAAGCATCTTGGAAACAAGGAAGAAGAGGCCGGTGGGAGGATGGAGGACGCGTGAGGTCATCAGGCTGTCCTTGGCCTGCAGCAGTACGACGGACACGGGCGTCTCCCACCATGAAGAGAGATAAGGCTGCTGTTCCTGCAGCTGCACCTCAGGATGGTCCAGAGAAGGTCAGCAAGAGACCAGAGGAGGAGAAGCTTCTGCGGGCATGTGGTTCGCGTCAATGGGTTCGCAGCGCAGTTGAGCGAGAGACAACAAAGAAACAACCTCAGTGCTCTCAGGAGTGGACGCACACACACAGCTACACATCTGCTGGAGCGACTCAAGCTGTCCAACTACTGGCTGACACCGTCAGTGACCCACAGCCTCGGGCAGCAGCCCTTCACAACAGACCTCAATCTAACAGTAATGTCTGCTTTTTATATGTGTGTGTGCGTGTGTGTGCACGTGCATGCATAGGAGTTATATGGGGCATAATATGGCTGTGAGAGCTTGTACAGTAGGCCACCGACATGAATCACCAGAGAGGCTAAGCACAAATGAAAATGAGTTTTTTTTTAAGCCGCAGCGCCGTTTTTCCTACAAAGCTCCAGAAACGTTACGTGGACTGCGAAGCTTCACCCGCCCGTCCATCAGCACGAGGCCGAGCAGATTAGAACCGAAGTTTCACTTTGGGGCGAACTTTCCCTTTACGTCAGGAGGGGCACGGTGAGGAATGCCTCACATGCCTGCAGCCGGTATGTTTTCATCCGAACTGTCATTTTTCTGTTGGAATGTCACTTTTCTGGCCTTAATCAAAGCAAATGGAAATGGGTCATTGTTGCAAGTTGGTGGACGGAAGGCTGTGAAGATGTGACAGGGACGAGCGCCGAGGGGGGTGAACGGAGGATGTACATGGATTGGATAAGAGAGTTGCATGAACCAATGGAAACCATAGTGATGTTAATGCAGCTGGATTTATTGTAATACGAGATTGGATCCGCAAAAACAGTAATGTGCACAAATATGTAAACACGGGTGACCAGCCAGTTTGTCTCGGTGTAATGTATGCACTTATTTGTTCTGTGAGTGCTTCTGTGTGCACATCATTCATATGTGCATGTCCCTGTGTGTGTGTGTGTGTGTGTGTGTGTGTGTGTGTGATGTCAGTCTGCCCACGGCGGTGCAGTAGAATGGGTCGTGCTGAATATAAATCAGGTGACTGAACAGGCGGGGGTTTCTTCCCAGACAGGCCCAGAAGATTGTGTAATGCCCACTCCTACATTACTGGTCTTCATGGGCACGTACACACACACACACACACGCACACGCACAAACACAGCCCCTTCTCCACTTGGCGAACAACACAACAAGCGCTGTATCTGCCAGTCTGCCCTCAGATAGACCACCCTGGTGGAGCTCAGGCACTGAAGCTGACTGGAGTCCACTTGGAGCTTTCAAACCTTGAATATCTTCCTTCCTGTTGGATTAATTTGGCTTTTGTTGATTTTATTTCACTTTTGGTGGCAGGGTCTTTGGCCACGAGGTCACAAAACTTGACTGGACTTCCTCTGTCCACCTTTTGTTCTTTTTTCACTGCCGTGCTGGGATCGCACTCCCCTGTGAATGAGGCCGGCGGGCGACCCTCAGAAAAGAGGAGGCGAAGTGGTGACCATGTGGATCCCGACCCCCAGCATGACTCTCCCCCAGCGGATGGTGTTGTACGGGACGTGCGTTGTGGCACTGATGAACTCGGTGGGCCTGCTGGTGCTCACGGTCCAGCATAATCAGCAACGTGCCAGGCTGGAGCAGACAGAGGCGAGGCTGACGGAGGTGGAGGAGAGCTCAGTGGTGGAGTTCCTCCAGGAGGTCCCGAGAGGAGCGGCGGGGCTGCGGGCCAACCCTCCCCAGTACCAGTACTCCAGGAATAAGAGAAGCGAAGAGCTGGAGAAGGAGCTGCAGCAGGAGCTTCACCGCGAGGAGGGACAGGAGGTCGATCAGCAGGAGGTCAGCCAGGAGGTGGGAGAGGAGACGGAGAAGAAGACGAAGCACGGGGTGAAGCACAAGCACCGGCACAGCTACCACAAGGCACACGTGCAGGATGACATGATGATGATGATGACTTACTCCATGGTCCCGGTGAGACGAGAGCTGCTGGTGGAACGATTTAAAAAAGTTCACAGTCGCTTTCTTGTTGCTGACTGATACTCAGTCACCGGCTGGTTAAAGCGGTCGGTGGTCCCGCGGCATGAGACCGAAGATGTCATGTCCAGTTTGTGGTAATTCGATTAACCGCAAATGTGTTTGGTAAAGCCGTCTGCAGCAGGAGCACACTAAGGGATCTGCGCAGCGAGCCGACTCATCGATTAAACTTTGCTAACCTCGCTAGTCAGAAATGCTGGTCGGTTACACGTTTGTTTACTCAGACAAGTCGAACAGTCTAAACTTCAGTTTAAATGTCGGGAGATTAAGTAATCAGGAAGAACCCGAGCAGAACACAAACAGAAGGCAGATCCTCCATCATTATGTAATCTTCGAGGTCTCCTCCACAACAATTCAGAGAGAGATGTTGTACATTTTACTTGATTGTTGCAAAACAGGTGAAAGCGAACGCGTCACGTTTCACAAACCGTCCCAACAGTGTTTAAAGAAGTTAAATTAGCTTGACCGGCTACAAAAACATCATGTTTCTTATCGTGTTAAATATATTTTCCTAAAAGAAGTTTAACATTTTAATTGAACTTAACTTAGTCAAGTTGTCTCTCTTTGATTATGAAGTAAATGTGGATTGCACAATGTGATGGCTGTAGAATAATGACGCCATCTGCGTTTAGGTTGATTTAGATCTGACACCGGCCACCAAACGGCCCCGCAAAATACCGGCTGACGTGTTCTGTCCTGCAACTGCTCCACTGAGGTCAATTTAAAGCGGTCCAGTTGTATTTGTGGCGGGTCAAAAAAACCTTTTTGAAATTGTTGGTTTTTTTCTGCTGTAATTTAATGCGTCCCAGTGTTTTAATTGTGTTCATATTTTCCCTTCAGATCAAATTATTGATCGACATTTGCAACAGCACCAAGGGAGTCTGCATCGCCGGTATGTCTTTTTATATTTCAAACTACCAACTCGCGTCCGATGTATCACTTCTCCATTATCTAACATCTTTGAACCTTGTGTTCCAGGACCTCCAGGACCGCCCGGTAAGTGAACTCTGAATCCTTCATCCAAATTTAAAATCTGGCCATGCCAGATGCCTCCTTTGTGGTGTACTGACCCACATCTTTGCTGAATGTATTTTCCACTCAGCCCACGATGAAGACTTTTTGTGTTGCTGTACTGTAGGTCTGCCTGGTGCGGACGGTCTTCCCGGCTACAATGGGACTGATGGCGGCCCAGGACTGAATGGGCTGCCCGGGGCTGACGGGAAAAGAGGGAAAAAAGGTAAGGGCTGTTTTGGTTGAACTCACCATTCATTTGTATCATTACCTCAGGCAGTGAGGGCCATTTTAGTGAAGAACTCCTGGTACAATGTGACAGTCAAAGGGTTGAGTGTAACCTGGGGATAAATTACCGAAACACACACACACAACAACACACACACACACACACGCAAAGACGCAGCCACACAAACACACTCTGTGTCCCGATCCGTCCATGTGTCATAACGACGTCAGGTTTTATTCACAGCGGATTCTTCCCGTCATTCATAAACGACTGAAGAGGCTGAAACAGCTGCCCGTCTCTCACATTCGCAGATAATATTATTCTGCTCTGCGGTTTCGGGCTTCGGCTAAATGATCCGGAAATATTCTCCCACTTGGCTCTGTTCTCCTCCACAGAGGAGGGCATGATTCACCCGAGCGAGTCAATGGAATAATTCATGGTATTAACAATAGGGGAAAGTGAATTGAGTTTATGAATGCAATCTCAGAGCTGTTTTGCATAATGTCCTCCTACAGGGCTGCCAGGTGACAAAGGAGAGCCAGGTGAAAAAGGAGAGAGGGGAGAGCCTGGTCCGCCTGGAGAGATGGCAGAACCGTCCAATGATGTCATTGTCGAGGGCAAGTAGAGCTTCACACTCTGAACTGAAAGGTCCCGAATAGCGAGATTTCCCTGTTTTAATTTTGAATTATAAAGCAGGTCTCTGGATACGTTGGACGAATTAAAGTTCAGGAAACTGTATCCGTCATCAGAAAGTGTGCCTTCAAACGAGCTTGGAGGACTTCCGTACGGTTGTGATGTCACAGCCGTACAGTCACGGCCCTCAGCCTCAAACAGGTGTGGTTGCAAAAACATGAAACGCGGTGCTGCTCGCTCAGGCCTGTGAGAGCTGACCAACCAGAGCAATCTGAGCTTTTTCGGAGGCGGGCATGTGTTGACTGGTTGTTAGGCATGTAAACATTTTCTAGCAGACACACAAAATCAAACTATGAACCCAAAAATGAGCAGATGGGACCTTTTTCAAATGATTCCTCAGACAGTGTCCAGGTCTGGGACATCAGAGCTGATCAGAATACATCTACGTTTTATTGAAAGAGTTGATATGTTGTTTCTTTGTACAGGTCCTCCTGGTCCTCCAGGACCTCCTGGGCCCATGGGCCCTCCTGGGCCTCCGGGCCCTCCCAGAACAAGGCACCACAGAGCCAACCTTCAGGCGGCACAGACCCTGGGTGAGAGGACTTTATGACCCATATCAAAAATACTGCCTTCCTCAGCAGATGGTTTGCTCTGTCGTGGAGTTGTAGATTTCTGTTTTGTCCCATGAACCCGTGTTACTTCCTCGCTCTACGTCTTCTGTTATTGTATTGCGTGAAATCTCCTACTGTGCTTTCAAGGACTTCACATCCAAGTGTTCAGGTAGCAGCATCAAACTATATGTTGAGGAAGGTCACGCGCTGTGATTGAAAGCTCCAGAGCAGCTCCTACGTGAACCGAGTGGTGAGGTTGTTTTGACGCAGTGAACGCACGTGTTTCTAACAGGGCTGCTACATGCGATCCCAAATGACGAAACCTCGCCTGTAAAGGAGGCTGTGAAACTACATGACAAGCCTGCGAAGATGAATGGTGAGTTTTCAGACTAGCGCGTCTACAGTTCACGTACGACATTTGCCGCGCGGCGGAGATTTAAAGCATCTCGGCTTTTCCGTTGCCTTTTTCTCCCCCAGAGTGCATCATTAAGTCTCTGATCAACCACCGGAATGTGGCAAAGATGGAGAGCACGTTTGGAGCATGGATGAAAGACACCGCTCGGCTGAACGACGAGAGGATATGGGTGGCAGAGCACTTTTCTGGTAGGTTGGTCACAGAGCAACAGCAAAGATGTTAATCTCAACCGAATGTCAAGGCTTTGTGGCGCGTTACACTGCAGGATCTCAAGGTAATCTTTCATCGGTGAACATGTTGCTCGTTCTTCTCCAGGCCGCGTGGTGAAGGAGTACAAGAGCATCGCCTCCTTCCAGAACAGCAGCAGTGACGTTGTGGATGTGAGGAAGTTCTACCAGGGCTGCGGACACACTGTTCACAACGGCTCCTTCTATTATCACATCGCCGGTACTTCCAGCATCGGCAGGTACGTCGACAGTGTGATGTTGACGCCGTACCAGCCGTCCAAGTCCAGAGGCCCAAGTGGCAGACGTTACATACTGTGCCTTTAACTACGTGACGCTTTGTTTGTTCGCAGGTTTGATTTCGAAACCAAGAGGCTCCACACTCTCATTATAGACAACGCTCTGCACCACAGCCTCGCCTACCTGCTCCACAATTCCAAGACCTACTTCAAACTGGCGGCAGACGAGAACGGCCTGTGGCTGATCTTTGCCTCCAGTTTGGACGAGGCCATCACGGTGGCCCAGCTGGACCAGAAGACCTTCTCCGTCACATCCTACGTGAACACCACCTACCCCCGCACCAAGGCCGGCAACGCCTTCATCGCCTGCGGCATCCTGTATGTCACCGACACCAAAGACACCAGAGTCACCTTCGCTTTCGACCTGCTGAAGGGAAAGCCGGTCAACGTCACCTTTGACCTGAGGTCTCCAGGTGGAGTGCTGGCAATGCTCTCCTACAGCCCGAAGGACAGACACCTGTATGTGTGGGACCACGGCTACGTCAAGCTCCACGTGGTTCACTTCATCTCCGACGAGTGACAATCAGTCTGAACGGGACAGACATGACTGTTATATAGTGAGAACTGTTCGCTCCGTCTTTGGACATCGGTACACGTCAATCTCAACTTTATCATCCTGTGAGCAGCGGTTCTCAACATTTTTCATGTCACGGACCCATAAACTGACACAAATTTAAAGATTTTACTCCAGGGTCCCCATTTGATAAGACTCTTGCTTTTATTTTTATTTACAGGAAGTGCATGAAACCCCTGACCAAAATAATCAACCTTTCTGTTACTGTATTACTTAAAGACAGACTTTTCTACTTCCCCCCCTCCTTGTGCTTGTTGCAAAGTTATGAAGCGTTCAGACCAAACGCGAGGCGAATCATTCGCGTGTCTAGATCACACACAATGTCAATGAAGGCTGGGATTGGTTTTCATTTGCTCCGGGTGGAGCAACGCAGTCTTCGCAACATTCGCGTGAGTTCAAAATATTGAATTTAAGCGAAGATCTCGCGTGATGCTGTGTCGCGAAAACATTTCGGCGTTGACGTTCACACACTGACATCATGAGGTTGTTGATGTTCAGACTTTCATGATCAGCAGTGGAGGAGAGGATAACAATCACTAATTGTGGCCGTTTGCAGAGCTGAGCCAAGACAGGACAAAAAACAAACTGGTCTAGAGGAACGGAAGTGAGGAAGTTGGACTACCTGGTAAGTCACGGAAATATGTCTTAGCACAGCAGAGCCCTGCCACTCACTGGAGACAGATGGACCTGCGCTCTGAGCTGAGAACCGGTGCACCGGTCGGCCTCAGGTAACGCTGGAAGCTGCAGTCATCCAGATGCGGCTGCAGACGCCGAAATCCACCCAGCTGTGCGACGTGCAAGTAATGAGTAATCCTGCCATCAAATTTGCGCGTGTAACATGAGGTCAATGTTTTCTTCCCGTTTGGTCTGAACGCACCGTTAGCAACGTGGCTCCTGTCCAAAGCAAAACACAACCTTAAGAATCCCAATCTGCCTTCATCCAGCGCTCTCTTCCACGTCTTCGCTTCCTCCGTCAGTGGGGTTCGATTTATTTTGTTTGAGGTTCCACAGTTACAGTTCTTCCATTGTGACCGGAGGAGCGCGACGGGGAAGAACAATGCTCTTCCTGTTTCACAACGGAAAGGCAAAGCAAAAAAGTTGAGGTTTGCCAGTTCAAGTATCACAATAACAAAATGTATGATAATGAGTTTCGGTAATGGGTTTCACATCATCTTTTTATTTAAAAAAAGCATCTAAAAGCAAATGTTTTTATCCCTGGGATAAAATCAGATGGGGGACGATGCTCTAATTTGATAGTTTAGGGGTCCTTGACATAGAACATTTTAAGAACCACAGCGTTCTAACCATGTGATTGCTTGTTAAGAGTCACCGTTTCACTGAAGAGAATCAGTTTTGGCTAAATAATTTTTGTGATATTGTCAAAAATAAAACGTTTTCCTTTCTTTCTTTTTTTTTTTTTTTTTATGAATGGAAGCCCTGAAGGCAAGAGAACATTTTCTTCCTAAACTGTTTTCTCTCCTGTGTTCATGACTTGGTGAATTGGTCAAGGAAAAACTGCTTAGCCAGTATAATCTCTGTCAGCTCCTTAAATTTACTTCCATCTCTTGAAAAAATGTTTTCACTGTTTCACACATTTTTTTGTATTTATTTCAGGGAAAACTTTTTTTCCACAGATGTAAAAAAACGTAAGGGTCTTAATAATTATCGTGGCAAAGCTTTTTTCCTACCAGTGCTCAAGTCGTAAAACACAGAAGAGAAAGAAAATTTAAATCACACCTGGAGGGAAATAAATCAAATCCTCACCTGCCCTTCAGGGCTTCCGTATACATCTTATTTGTAATGTGAGTTACTAATTGTGTGAAAACTTTCCATCATTTTGTATCAATTGATTCATAATTTGTACAAATTTGAACTTATAACTTTTGCGGCTGTTGTAATGTAATGTAGCGTATTTGCATGACGGTTATCTTTGATGTATTTTTATATGGATGTACAATGTTTATCCCTCCTGTCGTTCTGTACATGCAGACAGTCCACCCGCCGCTGTCATGACGCAGCACGGCCCCCCTCATTCCTCTAAAAAGAAAACGACAGCGGCAAATCACCCTGATGAAATAAAAAGAATTTATTCACTTTACAAAGGTAAAACTCTGACCATGACCTGTTCTCTCACACACCTCCAGGCTCAAGTGCCCTAGTAAGCGTCTAACCCATGATATTGGCTTCTTTTGCATTATTACATGCACACGCACATACACACCAGACACCAGTAGGACCATCGGTAAAACACTTAAGATACATACAGTACACATAGTGGGCAGAAAGAGGGAGAGAAACACAAATCTCTTTAATAAATACCATACGTACACTTAACAAAAGTTACAACTAATCCAGCTGGTATGATACAAACCAAAAATAAAGAAATGCTTTAATGTTTGTACAAGCTGTTGTGGTATTTCATATATATATATTTATATTTATATAATTTATATATTAAAACTATTTCAAACGTTTTA
>OMLP01007023.1:2469-16247 GCA_900302685.1 Spondyliosoma cantharus | reverse complement strand
CTGTGCTCACATTGTGCTGTTGGTGCTCTGAACTGTTCACAGGTCAGATTATAATGTTGCTGGTCGACCTGACTGAAGTGTTTTTAATGTTAAAGGTGCAGTGAGAGTGGTTTGGACTCCAAGCAACCTAAAAAGTCCGGTTTGGAAATACTTCAGATTTTGGTCAGTAGACTGCAAAAATGCAGAGCCTCAAGATAAAGTTGTGTGCAAGCTGTGTAAGCTACAGTTAGCTTACCGTTCCACTAGCAACATGAGGGCACATCTCGAAAATGTGCACTAAAATTAGCATGCCATGATGTCTGGAACTCCAACTACACAACCACGTCTCAACTCACTTGTCTGCAGCACAACAAGTGCACGAAGAAACTTGCTTCATTCATATGCAAGGACATGAGGCCGATCAGTATCGTTGATGGCACAGGCTTCAGAGAGTTTTGTCAAGAATTGGAACCGAGGTGTCATATTTTATTGACATAATGCGCAAATAGATATTTGAATAGTTCAAACCTTATTGTGTTATCCACACATGTATATATTCACCCGTGTCCCAATGTAACTCTTCATCTTACCAGCACCGAAACACACTTTATCTCACAGTTACACAGTTCATGTGTGAAGTCTTCAGCAATGAGCCGACATGCGGATACTGTTCTCGCATCAGTCGTCACGTAGACCAACAAACGAGATCTGCACTCGGAATGAGGAAGTTAAACTCTGCTGTGGTTCTGTGACTATCTATAGACACATCCTCTCACAGCTGAGGAGCTTAGAGCCATAATCTTAGAACAACTTTAATGTCCTGTAAAGTAATAAATAATTAATTATTACACTTATTTTTAGTTACTTTGAACAAAATGCCCAAATCACCTCTGTAGAACAGTTTAACAGCTGAGATCTATTTAAATAAATGATGGACTCAGAGGATCACAGTCTGTTATGAGATATAATTAATATTTGTAATTGTAGGCTCAGTCATGTGAAACTCAACACACCTGTAACTTCTATAATGTTTCCTGTAATGACACGACAAGACTTTTTATTGTAGTCCACAGAACAAGGAACACATGCTGGGATTCAAGAAGGTAAATTAAAGTGCACTCGGATCATTAGGCTTCATCATTAAGCTATGAAGCACCTTGTAGTTTGAAATCTACCATATCAGCGTTATGTAAGAAAAATATTGCATTAATACAGTATAACATAAGTTTCATGTCACTTATTATTTGGGGAAATTATACTGAAGTGTTTGTTCATCCAGAATCCTCAGTTTAGTTCTCTTCCTCTACAGGTCACTGTAACAGTAAAAAATAACTTAATAATATTTAAAACATTTCAAGCTTGAGAGATTCAGCTGACTGTGCACATCCACCCCCTCATCCTGTCATCCATCCATCCATCTGATCAACTATTCCATACTCAATAAATGGTTTGGTGGCTTCTGGATCCTTGTGTTTGAATGCGCACTTCAATCAGAGGTCTTATGGTCCAGTCGTCTTCCTAAGCAGAACTGGTTATTAAAGTATACTGTTTATTTATTGTGTGATTCTATGTTCCCCGAAGCTGTGATCACTTCTGAGATAATCTCATACTGTCGCAAACCCCAAGACACAATAATACAAAAGCTGACAGTCCATGTTGTACTTAAATCGTGCAAATTCACAAACAAATGTAGCAGTCATAAGATTACCACAGTACAACCGACACAGTGATCTTGTCTCCTTTGGGGCATTAACCTGTTTTGGTGATCCACCCTCAGACTGAGCCAGTACAGGCAAAGTGGTCAGCATGTGTGAGTTACTGAAAATGCAGGTCACCATAAACCAATATATATCAAACACAGGGTCGTGCAATGAAATGCAATTTATTTATGCTACACATGAAAAGCTATTCTTGATGGTGTGGTGGAGTGTTGACGATGACTTCATCAGGTTTTAATACCCGCTGTAGAGCCGTCCTGTCCTGGGCCGTGATGAACCATGGCAATTTGTGATGTTTCCAGTCAGGATGCTTTCTGTTGCTCCTCTGTAAGAATTTACCCAAACTTCGCTCAATAATTTGGCCTTCTTAAGTTTCCTTTGGAAGCAGAGCCTTGTGTGTGCTTGTTTTTGTTCATCAGGATGGTGATCTAAAACTGTTTACATGTTCCACCTCAGCTCCAAGATGTAGACAGGGGTGTTTGTCTTTGTTGATTTTAAAGAGAGGGAGGCAATCAGCTCCTTGGTATTGCTGATGTTGAGCAGTAGATTGTTGATCTCCTCTCCATGGTTGATTGCAATCAGTTTCATGCGTGATATTATTGAGTACTGAGCTGAAATCAACAAAAAGCATTCTGATGTAACTGGTCTTATATTTGAGATGAAGACTGAGTGAAGGGCATTAGATATGGCTAGCTGGGATGTTGCTTTTGATGTGCTTGAGAATAAGTTCCAGAAGCAGTTCATCAGCATACGGATGAGTGTCAGAGGGCGGTACTCAGTCGGACTCAACACATTTTTAGGTACAGGAGCAATGGAGGGCGTCTTAAAGCAGGTGGGAACAGTCTCTTGTGAGCGTGACTCTAAGATTCCACTGCATGCATGTCCGTTGCGTTCTGCCTCCAGAAAAGGTTTTGCTCCGTCATCTGTCATCCAGCAACCCCGACTGGCTGCGTTTTGAATCCAACACGGCACAGCACTGCCGGACAGCTGGAGTTGAGAAACCGAGGAGTTCTCACAAGAATTACATAATTATGTGCGACCACAGTTATACATATGTGTTATAAACACAAAGTGTTCTCAACTGAAGGATTACAAGAAGTGCTTGTATTTGTCTCTTTTTGAGATTTTTGTGCTGGCATCAATATTGAGTGTTTTATTTTGAAAAATTAACCAGATGTTATGTTGTTGTTGTTTCGGTGTCTGACTTCCTGTCTGCTCTGTGCTGAACTTGGCTGAATTGCTGCATCATGCTCCGGCAGGGTTCGGACTGCTGGAGTTGGGACAGAGCAGATATGCTGCGGTGGCGGAGCGGACACGTATTTGGTTGAATCTAGCTGTGAGATGTTGAAAAATGTTGGTAGTAACATCGACCAGCTAATTGGAACAAGGTTGTAGTACACAAACATGGCCGTTATCAGGACCTGCAGCTTCACGCATATTCACTCTCAGTAGGATTCTTTCACCTCTGCTGCGGAGTAGACTTACAGCTGACTCTTTGCTCAGGTGATCGGCGCAAACTTAAAAATGTGTTAAGCTTATCGCCAACGTGGCCTCACTCGCATTTGTAGCCTGTTATGTTTTTAAAATGACATATTATATCTTAAAACAATCTATCTCATGTTTTTCAGCAGGGAGGGTAGATGGCGACGCCTAAACAGATCCTCTTGGGAGCTTTGGAAGATTTGGGAAAGGATGACTTTAAACATTTCAAGTGGCTCCTGCAGCAGGAGGGAGTCTTGGAAGGCTTTCCAGCAATCCCAAAATGTCGACTGGAGAAAGCAAACAGGATGGACACAGTGGATCAGATGGTGCAGACCTACAGTATGAACGCCATCAAAGTGACCAGAATGGTTTTGGGGGAGATGAAACAGAATGATCTGTTGGAGAAATTATCAAACACCATCTCAGAATCTACAGGTAGGTCATTAAAAACAGAAAGTAAGAATTTCTATATTATGCAGCCTTACATCACATAACAGACTATGGTAAACTACTAACATAAAAATCTTAACACATACAACAGATATTGTCTTTGCCCTCCTCATATCAAAGGTAACCCCCTCTGAATATGGTGGAGGGGTTTGAGTACCACATTTACTCTGAAGCCTGTGTCGTTGCGTCACCCAAACAAATAGTCCCAGGTGAAGGGTCAGAAACAAAGTACCTCACCAGAGTTACACCAGAGTTCAGAGGGAAACTTGACTCAGACTGTTTCTTAAATTACATGATTTAAAGTTAGAAATGTGCACATGTATCTGGTAGTGTTTTTTTATGACTTGAATTTACTGTGGCATCCTCTCAGTTGTGTCATCTTGTTTTCATTCATTCAGAGATTCTCGCTGAGTGCAAGTGCCAGCTCAAACTCAAAACCAACTTGAAGAAGAGGTTTCACTGTGTGTTTGAGAAAATCACAAAAGCAGGAAGTTCTAAACCTCTCCACGAGATCTACACTGAGATTTATATCATGCAAGAAGAAACAGGAGAGGTCAACATGGAACATGAGGTCAGACAGATTGAATCTGCAACCTGGAAACCACCAAAACTGGAAACAGCAATCACGTGTAAGGACATCTTTAAAACCTCACCTGGAAGAGATGAACCAATCAGAACAATGATGACAAAGGGAGTGGCTGGTATTGGGAAGACAATCTTAACACAGAAGTTCACTCTGGACTGGGCTGAAAACAAAGCCAACCAGGACATACAGTTCACATTTCCATTCACTTTCAGAGAGCTGAATGTGCTGAAAGAGAAAAAGTTCAGCTTGGTGGAACTTGTTCATCACTTCTTCACTGAAACCAAAGAAGCAGGAATCTGCAGGTTTGAAGAGTTCCAGGTTGTGTTCATCTTTGATGGTCTGGATGAGTGTCGACTTCCTCTGGACTTCAACAACACTGAGATCCTGACTGATGTTAGAGAGTCCACCTCAGTGGATGTGCTGCTGACAAACCTCATCAGGGGGAAACTGCTTCCCTCTGCTCGTCTCTGGATAACCACACGACCCGCGGCAGCCAATCAGATCCCTCCTTATTGTGTTGACATGGTGACAGAGGTCAGAGGGTTCACTAACCCACAGAAGGGTAAGTACTTCAACAATAGATTCAGAGACAGGAAGCAGAGCAGCAGAATCATCTCCCACATCAAAACATCACGAAGCCTTCGCATCATGTGCCATATCCCAGTCTTCTGCTGGATCACTGCTACAGTTCTGGAGGATGTGTTGAAGGCCAGAGAGGGAAGCGAGCTGCCCAAGACCCTGACTCAGATGTACATCTACTTCCTGGTGGTTCAGTTGAAACTGAAGTACATCAGGTTCGATGGAAGAGCTGAGATGGATCCAATCTGGAATAAAAATAACAAGAAGATGGTTGAGTCTATGGGAAAACTGGCTTATGAGCAGCTGCAGAAAGGAAACCTGATCTTCTATGAATCAGACCTGACAGAGTGTGGCATTAATATCAATGAAGCCTCAGTGTACTCAGGAGTGTTCACACAGATATTTAAAGAGGAGAGTGGACTGTACCAGGACAAGGTGTTCTGCTTCATCCATCTGAGTGTTCAGGAGTTTCTGGCTGCTCTTCATGTCCATCTGACATTCATCAACTCTGGAGTCAATCTGCTGGAAGAAGAACTAACACCACCGAGGAGGTCTAAAGTCTTCAAAGACCAACCAAAGCTGAAACATCTCCACCTGAGTGCTGTGGATGAGGCCTTACAGAGTCCAAATGGACACCTGGACTTGTTCCTCCGCTTCCTCCTGGGTTTTTCACTGCAGACCAGTCAGAATCTCCTACAAGGTCTGCTGTCAGAGACAGGATGTAGCTCACAAACCATCCAAAAAACAGTTGACTACATGAAGAAGAAGATCAGTGATAATCTGTCTCCAGAGAGAAGCATCAATCTGTTCCACTGTCTGAATGAACTGAATGATGGTTCTCTAGTGGAGGAGATCCAACAGTACCTGAGTTCAGGAAATCTCTCCACAGATAAACTGTCTCCTGCTCAGTGGTCAGCTCTGGTCTTCATCTTACTGTCATCAGAAAAAGATCTGGATGTGTTTAACCTGAAGAAATACTCTGCTTCAGAGGAGGCTCTTCTGAGGCTGCTGCCAGTGGTCAAAGCCTCCAACAAAGCTCTGTAGGTGGATGTATGAGCAATTTTATATATGCATGACGAGTAATCAGCCTCAAAATTTTTAAGACTGAAGTAAATAGCATTGATCATCTTGTAACAATGCACCAACAGTCCTCGATGGCAGTGGCCCCCTACAGGAGAAAGCACCACACAACACTCCGAAAGCTGCTCAAGATTGGCCTGACGAATGTCACAAAGAAATCAAGGCATCGACCTAACCTCCAAAAATTCAGATCGCAAACCAGCTGACCATCCATGGTATGTGCTGAAACAACTCTGATTCGTGGAGGCCCCCCTTGCTTCATACTTTGCTCTGACCCATTGAGGTGTGAACACAGGACCTCTGGGTGTATCCTTTGGTGTCCAGCACCAGGGCATTGGAAGATTCTTTAATTTTTTTGTCAGTTGTGAGGCAGGGCCTACATGGATTGAGCTAATCCCGGCAGATGTCCCATAGATGTCTGAACATGTAAGATTTGGAGAATTGAAATTTGGAGAATTTGAAGGCCAGGTTGATGTTTTGAGCTCTTTGTCAGGTTCCATGGGCCATTCATGAGCAGGTTTTGCAGTATGTGAGGTTGCAATGTTCTGTTGGGGTGCCACTTCCATCAGAGAGTACCATTGCCATAGAGGACTGAGGTGTTTCAGTGTTTTTTTGTTGTGGCTGATCAGTGCAAAACATTTGTTTGTGTTCATTTTTCTCATTTTCTCATTCTCCCTAGGCTGACCTATTGTAACCTCTCAGAGAGAAGCTGTAAAGCTCTATCTTCAGTTCTCAGCTCCCAGTCCTCTAATCTGAGAGAGCTGGACCTGAGTTACAACAACCTGCAGGATTCAGGAGTGAAGCTTCTGTCTTCTGCACTTGAGAGTCCACACTGTAAACTGGAAACTCTCAGGTCAGTATGAAGCTGATAATAACGTGGCACAATGGCTTTGCAATTTTTTTAATTACATCAAAATGTAGATCTACTCTTATATCTACCTATTTTGTATTGCCTTTTTATGTTACAGTGCACAAATAACAGATAATAATCTGATTAAAGTTTAAGATCACTGGTTTCATTATGTAAGTGTTGTTAAGGCTGAAACACAACCATCCAAAAAAGCAATCAGTAAGGTGGCTAATCATTAAGCAGAGGAAATATAGAAGGTTACATAATTCAAAATATGGCTTTCAATCACATCAAATTGCAAAAGCAATGTTAACAAATTTGTACATTCCTTTTAAGGCTGACTGACTGTTATCTGTCAGAAAGAAGCTGTGAAGCTCTGTCCTCAGTTCTCAGCTCCCAGTCCTCTAGTCTGAGAGAGCTGGAGCTGACAAACAACAACTTGCAAGATTCGGGAGTGAAGCTGCTGTCATCTGGACTAAAGAGTTCACGTTGTAAACTGGAAACTCTCAGGTCAGGATTAGTCTCTTTTTGAATTTTTTTTTATAAAAATAAAAAAACACATAAAAACAGTGATCTATAAAGTTCTGCTCATCCAGTTGTATATTCATGTTGGTGAAGAAGTTCAACATCTGTGGGATTTTCCTGCTGACATGATTTTCACAGTCACTTAGATTATGACATTGTCCTATATCCAGACTGTCCGGCTGTCTAGTCACACGAGAAGGTTGTGCTTCCATGGCCTCTGCTCTGAGCTCCAACCCCTCCCATCTGAGAGAGCTGGACCTGTCCTACAACCACCCAGGAGACTCAGGAGAGAACACCTTGTCTGCTGGACACCCACAGTGGAGACTGCAGACTCTCAGGTATGGACAGACAACAAGCGCTCACACACTAAATATATTTTCTTCCATCTCATGTTCTTCCTCTTTGGTCCATCATCATGAAACTCTTTGTGAATGGAAACACCCATTCATCAGAAACAACAAAATCTCGGGAGTAAACATTCTCACTTTAGCCCTGCTAGCAACATAGCACCATCCATCCATCTCCTTCCATTTATCTGGAGTCTGGTCTCGGTGGCAACAGTTCTGGAGGATATGTTGAAAACCAGAGAGAGAGGAGAGCTGCCCAAGATCCTGACTCAGATGTCCCTCCACTTCCTTGTGGTTCAGTTGAAACTGAAGAATATCAGGTACGATGGAGGAACTGAGATGGATCCGACTCTCTACCAGAGTGCTGTGAATAAGGCCTTACAGAGTCCAAATGGACACCTAGACTTGTTCCTCCACTTCCTCCTCGGTCTCTCAGTGCAGACCATTCAGAATCTCCTACGAGGTCTGCTGACAACGACAGGAAGTAGTTTATAAACCAACCAGAAACATCAGGGGGCAACCGGTTAAGTGGGTGTTTCAGAAGTCCATCTACCCAGCAACGTTTTCCAGCTCCACCTGGGGGATCCTGAGTCATTCCAAGGCCAGACGAGATATAATCCCTCCGGTAAATTCTGGATTTGCCCTGGGGTCTCTGCCAAGCTGCTTGTCGCCTTGGAGGATTTTAATCAGATGCCTGGACCATCTCAGCCAGCTCCTTTCTCCGCTAATGAGCAACGGCTCTACTCCAACCTCCCTCCGATGTCCAAACTCCTCTCCCTATCTCTGAGGACAAGCCAGCCACCCTACAGAGGAAACTCATTTTATCCTCTTTTATCCACAATCTCGTTCTTTCAGTCATTATGCAGCGCTTATGATCATAGGTGAGTGTTTATCGTAACTGTTAAATCGAAAGCCTTTTGCCTTTAGGCTTCGCTCCCCCTTCACCATGCAGAGATGCAATGTTGATGTTCCCAAACCAGACACGGTCTTCATTACACCTGCACCTTGTGATCCTGTTCCAGATCATGAATATCACAAACAGGACTAGAGACTGTTGCTGCTGCTGCGCCTTGCAAACTCGACTGGACATTTGTTTGACTTTGTGCCAAGTATGTCACTGTTCCACATCCAGGATGGAATCTGTGTTGTTCCTCCTGAATCTGAGGTTTGATAAACAGTCAGAGCTTCCTTTCCAGTACCCTAAGAAAGCCTCACAGAGGCTGAGCAGTGTAACGCCCAGATAATTGGAGAATACACTTTGGTGCCCCTTTTTGAAAAAAACCCTGGTCTGCCATTCCAAAGGTACTGTCACAAACCTTCATACAACACATGTCAACCAAGACATCCCAACAATGTCCAATGAGTGCCAGGTGGCAGGTGAAGGTCCTGGGCTGGATCCGGGCATCCGGACCCCTTGTTCCAGAGACAGGTTTGTGGTACATGGACACTGCTGCGTATAGCGATGGTGGTGGCAATTTTGGTTGTCTGTTCAGAGTGAAATATCTGAACAACTATGATGGATGATGGAGACAGTTGACACAAATGTGTTTGAGCCTGTTTCTGTCACACTGACAAACTGAGGAACACTGCTTCATGTTGAACTGCAGTTTGGAAACATGTTGGATAGATAATCTTTCTGTGTTTCTTCCTCCAGGCTGGACCATGGTGGAGAGCAGAGGTTAAAACCTGGTCTGAAGAAGTGTGAGTGTGGATTCAGTTTGGCTAATAATGACAAATAGCTCATAGTCAGTTTCTCTGTCTATGCTGTATTGATAAATGTGATATTATTTATTTAGTTTATGTTAATGGTTTTGATAAATGCTGTTCCACCATCAAGGGGCCGTGACTGCAACAAAGTCACCACTGACTTAGGGCTGCGCTATATGGCCTCAAAATAGTATTGTGGTGATTTTTTGGCTATATTGCGATACACAATATATATCTTGAAATCGCCTTAAAATCAGCTCGATATAGATATTGAAACCATATTGTGGGGATGATTATAGAGTGGTGTAGTCTGTTGTCCTAAAACACAGAAATCAGTTAGTATGTTAGCAGGTTCGGCTCCCTCGTTTTTTAATTGGTTTTCAGTTAAATGCCTGTAATAAGGTGTGTGGTTACCACAGGCTGAAGATATTTACATGTTTTGTTCTGCAACATTCAATATTAAAAAATATGTAATATAACCTGCTACTGTGTTGTGTCTTTTTCTCTTCATCAGATTTCTGTGAACTCACAGTCGACACAAACACAGTGAACACAAACCTCAAACTGTCTGACAACAACAGGAAGATGACACATGTAGAGGAGTATCAACCACACTCTGATCATCCAGACAGATTTGACTCCCGGGTTCAGCTGCTGTGTAGAACTGGTCTGACTGGTCGCAGTTACTGGGAGGTCGAGTGGAGACGAGAGGTTTACATATCAGTGGCTTACAGAGGAATTGTTAGAAAAGGGAACGTTGATGACAGCAGGTTTGGGAGAAATGATCAGTCCTGGAGTCTGAGGTGCTCTGACAATGCTGGTTACTCCGTCTGGCACAGTAACACAGAGACAGTCCTTCCTCACTCCTCCTCCTCCTCATTCTTCTCCTCCTCCTCCTCCTCTGGTAGAGTAGCAGTGTATGTGGACTGTCCTGCTGGCACTCTGACCTTCTACAAAGTCTCCTCTGACTCACCGATCCACCTCCACACCTTCAGCACCACATTCACTGAACCTCTTTATCCTGGGTTTGGGTTTCTGTCTCCTGGTTCTTCAGTGTCTCTGTGTTCTGACTCTGTGATTGAAGCCGAGTCAAACTGCTGACTGAAGACTGATGACATCACTCTCCACTCTGTGCAATTTAAACACACCAACTTCTTTGAATGATTTTGAAGCGTCTCAGGTCCCAGTGAGTAGAGGAGACACATATTACTGTGGGAACAGACTTTGACAAAACACCACAGTGCCTCCATCAGTGGAGGTCCGTCCGTGTACTCTCAGCTTCTATCACTCTTCACCTTCTTCACTCCTCCATCAGAGGCTTCTTCTATTTTGTGTAGCGTTTCCACAATTATTGACGTTGTTCCACCATTACCTGGAGATAGAGACCAGGGAAAACAATTACTCTTCCGGTGCAGGTTCTGCAATGACAGACCCACTTCTCTCATACCCTAATCTGACCTTGTTTTCCCAGTGACGTTTAAAGGGAACCAGTCTGTACGAGGATGGTGTCATTTCTCTATAGACATTTCAGTTTTCATTTACACTCCACGATGATACGTTTAAATCTTTCGTTCTGTTTGACAGGGAATGCTGATTTAAGAATTCAGTCAGTTTCAGTGGGATGTCTGAAACACATTCGATCCTTGTTTGTATTTTCATCAGTACTCGTGTATTTCTTGTCAAAGTCCTGAGCTTATGAACTGTTATGTAATCTAAACTATTTCTTAAATAAGTCATTGTAATAATAAATTAAGGCCACACTTGATTTAGATTTTATTTACTTTTGTGTATTAGTGATATGTTGAACTAAACCAGGTGTTTAAAGTTCAAACTGTTATGAAGAAATTAAACCTTCTGAAGCGCTGAATCATTTTGAAGAAGCTGTGGCAGAAGACTGGAGTGATTAAATGTTTGATATTGTCTAAATACTGACATCTGCTGGTCCACAATGTGGAAGGAGTCAAAATGAGGATAAATGTAAAACACTGAGGTCTAACTGACCCATCAGGGTCATGTTCTGATACTTAATTCAAGAGATGCAGATGCTGTGTTGATGTGTTCTTGCTCAAAGATCTGTGGTCACACTAGTCACTTAGACTTAAACTTTAATCCTCTGTGGTTTTAATTCTTGGTTGGACTCTAATGCAGAAACATTTCTTTTTATTTACATTTAACAACAGAAACTGGATCTGACGAAGATAAAGCTAAATCAGAGGGAGTTGAGAAAAGATCATCAGTCAAGTAAATCAAGTAAATGTTATAAATATAGACCAAAATCATAAATGAATAAAATTCAAGGGTTGTAAGTTATAATTATATAAGTTGTCAGTAGCACCTGAAAGTCTGATCCAAGATGGACGTTGTTACGAACGTATTGTGGTCGGATTTTCTACGTTTTGTTCAAGTCTATTTAATTTAGTTCAAAATACTTCAATCAGTCCTCAAGGAAAAAAATAACAAATAGCAAATAAAAAACAACGTAGTAATAAAAATATATCAAACATGTTAGAAAGATATACAGAAGGATTAACAGCAGTGTTCAGTGTATAGTCTTATGTTTGCAATTCACATGTGAATATATACATTTATTCTTGGACATTTTCATTCATTCAAGTGAAAATAGCTACTTCTCTCCACTTCTCATGTGACAATATTTTATTTTCATATATAAATATTAGTTCACGTGTGAAAACAGCTGATTGTTGAATTCACGTGTGACGAACACAATTTCAAGTGATTTCATGTCACATGTAGAAATTAATTCACTTGTTAAAATGTCCAATTCACATGTAATATTTTTATATTCATGTTCAATTTAACATTAAATGTGAAAATAGTAAATTAATGTCGGAAATTATGATTTATGATCATTTTTGATAAATATAAAATACAATGAAAGGTCAATATTCTCAGTACAGTAGAGTTTTGTTTGAGAGAAGCTGCTGGCTCTTTTTCACAATGACATCTGTATTTTCACTTAATCCAAGTCTGTCATCAAACACAGTTTAGAAGGAGTTCTATGTCTCGACAGTTTCAACACTTGATGCTATGAATAGCATAGCATCAAGCATCTATGAATGAATGTTGGAAGGGTATCAGTTTTCTACCTGGATGAAAGATGAGTGTGGACAGAAAAGATCACATTTTATCTGCATTAAAAGAGCAATTTTAATGCTGATAAAAAGTGAGGGTCAAAGGAAAAGGATGTTGTCCAAACATGACAACACTGTACATCTCGCCTACTATCTATCATCTACTAACACTGAGCTGTCTTTACCTTGATACCTTCGTTTCATTAGACGGTCAGTTAGCAGCATCAGGACACTTAAAGTAACTACACATGTGATCAGTGACGTCGCTGACACTGACCTGTTGTAAATGCTGTGGAGGAAAGCTGTGACACTATCTCAATGCCGACAACTTATCCAAAAAAAACCAGCAATTTTGCTCCTGCAGTCGTCATCACTTCCATTTGCACTGTTGTACTGATTTCACTGTTTATTGTAGCTACTGTTCATTTCATATATTATATAAAGTATTATATATATAATACTTTATATTTTATCTTTTATTTTATTTGTAATTCTATTCTTAAGGTTAGGATTATTTATTTTATGCTTATTTTATGCTTTATGCTACTGGATACTTGAATTTCCCTCGTGATAAATAAAGTATCTATGTATCTATCAAACACACCCAAGCGGGTCAGGGAGACCTCTTCGTCCTGGGTTCTGGTTCTGGTTTGGTTCCTCAGATTCTCTGTGTTCTCTGTAGCAGCAACAACACTTCCAGTTCTGTGGTTTAAATGTTTTTAATTGTTTCACTCTTTGAATGTCAGAAATGTTTTCTTCTTACGAGTAGTAAAATGATCTGAGTGCTGAACTAACTAACAAAAACAAACTGTTTTATTATTATAAAGTTAAAGCTCGGGTCTGTAATGTTGTTCAGAAACACATTGTGTTATACTGGGTGAAATGGTCCTTCTATCCTGAGAGTAGTCAACACATCATGTATTCAGAAACAGGAACAAAAATAATCAGACCTCTGTGGCAGCTGCAGGACTGAGAAAAATCTGACCAATCCGTGCTGTCCGAATAGAAAGAAAATGTGAAGCCTTCATGTCTCGTTCTGCCTACGCCCCCCTCTGTCCCTCCCTCCTCCACCTGCACAGGTCACGTTCTCCCTGCTGAGTCCCACTGCCAGATGCACGTTCAAGTTTGTGGGGGCGTGGCTTTGGACGGAGCTCTGAGGGGAGGGGGGGACTTAGAGGAGGTGCCACTTTCAAATCTTGCTAACTCTCCAGGATTGTAGACCCTCGCTTTAACGTCACATTTACTTTTACAAATGTTCATCTATTTTAGTCTGAAAAATACTAAACGTTAAAATGTTGTGCTTCAGCTGAACTAGATGTAAAAGTACTCAGTTACTTTGCACCAGGTAATCTTCACTGAGTATATCCACATACAGCAGTTGTG
>OMLP01007016.1:2822-33306 GCA_900302685.1 Spondyliosoma cantharus | reverse complement strand
TCAGAAGGCCTGTGATCTTCTTTTTATACATTTTTCTTTTCTCCCCGTACGGCCTTTCCATCCATCTGTCATGCTCCACTGGCCATGGGGCTATTTGAGCAGATGGGGAGCAGTGAGACTGAAGGTTGGAGAGCACAAGATGATAGCCCTTTGACATGCTGCTTGACTTATGAAATTGCCCCTGCCCCCATCAACTCCACATGCACCCAACAATATTCAAATTGTTGTTGAAAAATTCTACAAACTTCCTCTGTTGTCCTTCTCTATTTTGGTAATATACACAGGTACAACATCTGCAATGATCATACCTGTTTAATTTTTTTTTTTTATTATTGTTCATCAGACATTTTAACAATCTTTATTGATATTAGGTGCAACATTATTTTCCTTGAAAGTGACCTTACAGAGACGGTAATAATTACTGCTGTAATAACATAGCACAGGCTTAAGCTGGTCTTTGTTGTCTGAGGGATTTTGGTGAACCAGCATTCGGGAAACCCTCCCAGCAGAATGAACTGTGTTAAATACTTAAACACTTGATAGATGAAGCAGAGTCTAACTTAAATGTGACATTTAGCCAATCTTCTTAGCCACGTTTACTAGTAAAGTTGTGTATTTTCTTCTTTGAGAATAATGATTGTCCATGCAGTGAGTGTGTCTTTTCTTTGTCATTTGTGATAGTAAATGAAGAGTTTTAGGTTTTTTGACTGTTGGTTGGACAAAAGATATAATTTGAAGTTACATTGGGCTTTCAGAAATTGTGATGACAGTTTTCTTTTTCATTTTATTGACTTAACAATGAATCTATTAAGCAGCAGTAGTGTTGCTTCACCACTGACTTATGACTTTGCCTAAATCCACAGCCTCTGGTGGCGGCTGTCACAGCTCATGCACTTTTTGCAGACAATGAATCACTGCATGGACAATCATTACTCCTACCATTAAAGCTTTCCTTAAAATCCACTGTGAGGTTGTGCACTCTAATGTCTCAGCGTGCTGTAATGTGAACTGACCAGATGTGATTAGCTTAATGCCAGGAGCAAGGGGCATTTAATGAAGTGTTGCCTTCTGTGAGAGACCAAGTTTGAGCATTGCATGTGTTCTTTTGTGTCAAGCAACTGAAAAATGTATAGTGCTGATTCTTACAGTTTTCAGTGTAGAATTGGTGTCTGGCTACCTGCGAGTGTGATGGTATATCTCCAGATTATGTTTATGGCACATCTGAATCTAGCTTCTACATTCATATTAGTCCTCTTGTCTTTCAAAGTGCTACTGAACTACCCTGGATCCTCAGATGATGTCTAACTGGTTTTTACTATGTTAAGGCTGAAAACTAAAGGCAGTGGTGCCTTTTTATTTGATCTTCCCATCAGGTGTCTTCATTATATTTGCTTTAATCTCAGGGCAAAGATAAGTCATCTAAGTATACTACATACTTCTAGCACTCCCACGAACTGGACTGCTTCTGGGAGTTATCCAATTTGCCATGTGGTAGAGGCAGAATTGCAACAGAAGGTGAACCTTAATTGCTGTTATTGTGCCAGGACTCCTCCTGGCCTATATTTGATTATTCAGACCAGGCCTATGTCATTACCACAGTTGTATAAGTATGGCAAATGATAAGGGTTCATTACAGGAAGAATTTGTGATTTTGTCAGTGCCAGTCTGTTTGTGACTATACACATACAGTCATACGTACCACCTATTTCCCTCATTAATTGTTGCAGCCTGAGCTCATGTGGCCATGAACGAACCACAGCCTGGCCTTGATCCAGACCACAGATAATCCCCAAACTCATCCAAGCTGAGATGAGAAACTATCTATCCTAAATGGTGACTGAAAACCTTTTTGTGGAAACTGCAAATTGCCCTGCAGGCTGGAACACCAGCATATTTTTACTGACATACATTTTTAGTCATTCTTTGACTTTTGCTGAAAGTGTGTACAACATTTGGGAGTGTCTCACACCCCTCTTTTCAATCAACATATTGTGGAGCTGTGTATAGATAAGCAGCACAGAGCTGAATAATTCCAATGCCACAGTGGAACATAGGTGCAGTAGCACATTAATACGAGTTCCCATTCAAAGACGCATCCTTGTATGTCTTGATGTCTTGAAATTAAGCCTCTTTCCAACTGAAACGGTATACATTAAAAAGGAATCATTTGTACTGTGTCACATCATCAACAATGAAGGGATGTTTTCGAAATATCTGCTCTTGGTCAGGGATTGTGAAATTATCAGATTTGGAGGCAAAGTTGTTTCTCAACACCTTCAAAAAGCCTGTCATCATTCCACTAATGATTGCAGGTGATGGGTGAGTGAAGTTACACAGGGTAAGGAAGTGAAGCAATTTGCATTAATGTTAAACTGATCTGCAACAGGGGAAACAAGTGGAAATTCATCTGTGCAACAGTGAAGTTAAAAACTGTCACTTTTGATTAAATAAGCAACAAGTCAAGTAGCAGCTTAAATAGACAAAAAAAGACACTCACAGGTCTGCTCAGAAGCATTCAGGTATCTCAAAATAGGTTGGTGGAAGATTTTTAGTGGCTGTTAATAAAAAATCTGTTCTCATTTTACGATACATCTCAAGTTATTTTCCAGATCTAGATTTAAGGAGACTCTTAACAACAAAGATTAATGCCCTATCTTCACTGACAGCATTTCCCTTTTTTTCCACAGATTTCATCGACAAGAGTGAATTGAAGGCGTTCTTTGAGAGCAATTGTTCTCAGATTTATTTTATCTTCTATGAAAATTTCATTACACTGGAAAGCAACTTAAAACAAAAAGGTAAGTATTTTAATTAACTGAACACTCACTAGTTGACCACCACCCTTGTTGGTGGTTCAATAATGAACCCTCTACCTGCTCATCATGATGTGCCCCACATTAACAGAGCAATGAACATACACTCATAGAGAAGTACTTTGTGGATATGTCCACTATAATTCTGTGTAGAGCCTGACTCCAACACTATTGTGGGTAGGGGCATTAATTCCCATCGGGAGTATGCTCTCATTCAAGGAGCACAGGTTCCTTTGAACAAGTGTTCACGAAATGGCCTGTATTATTGTTACATTATTGATGAGGCTAATGCAGTACAGCTCCTGGTTATGTGTTTAAAAAACAAAGTACTTTCCTTGTGTTTTAGGGAACAAATCTCAAAGGGAGGAGCTGGACTCTATCCTCTTTATTTTTGAAGTAAGTCATCCCTCTTTTTCTCTGTTGCTGTCTCCACTGATAGCTGCTACAGCCTCAACCTGTTTACTGCTCAACTCTTGGGTGGGACCATAGTTTCCATGGCATCATTCTGCACCTCTGGCTACTTCCTGAGATAGCCTCAAATAGCTCAGAAATGAATTGGAGCATGTGCAGAAAAAAACATTTTCGCAATCATTTTCCAGCCTTCAACAGACTTAGGAGAGCTTTCAGTTTATTTCCCTATTTAAAACCTATATGTGCATGCAAATCAGAGGAGGGATGTCTCTCTATGTCTATGTGTGTAATGCATCGTTGCCTCTTTGGCACCTCCCTCTGTTTTCTGAATGCTCTAATGTTGCACATGCAGGCTAAAGTCCCTTACCTTGTTTTCCCACCTGACTGCAAAGGCAGCTCCAGTTTCCAATACAAACAGTCAGCTCTCCAGTTACATTTGCTCAGGGCAGGGCTGTATGGATGGCAGCAGATCAAAAAAAATGGGGGGCAGTCTGTCTTTCCCTCTTTGTACAGTATGTCTTGTCCTAGTTTTTCTTCTCACCTGGGAGCCTTGTGTGGGAGTGTGTCTTGCAGTATGTCTAACATAGAGTAAGTAATTATTAGCAAGATAATGTGTAACTTTATATTCAGTCCCACTGACCAATTAATTTGTTGTCACAGTAGCATCAGACCAAACACTGCTGTTGTCTGTCCTTAGCTATGGATTCCCAATCTTAATATGGATTCCTGCTCATGAGGCATATCTTGTACAACTTGAATTCTATTTTCGTGTTATCACGTTACATATTTTTGTTGTTCTGTCTGAGTGATGCATTATGTAATTAGTGATTCATTTCAGTGCTTGCATTATTTATTATATTTATTGTCTGCTGATGTTCATTGAGCTTATTCCCTATCAGATTGGAGCTGCAGTGATTAGTCGATGAATCAATCAAACGAAAAATTAGTCGATAAGCCCACTATATTGATAATTGATTAATCATTTCCAGCTTCTTAAATGTAAGGATTCCCTTTTTTTCTTTGTCATTTGTGATAGTAAATGAAGAGTTTTAGGTTTAGACTGTTGGTTGGACAAAGATACAATTTGAAGTTACTTTGGGCTTTTGGAAATTGTGATGACGATTTTTCACAGTTTTCTTTTTCATTTTATTGACTTAACAATGAATCTATTAATCATTAAAATAATTGATAGATAAATTGATAATGAAAATAGTTGCAGTTGACTATTCAGTAAAATCGCACCTGAAATACTGGACTAAACAACAGTAGATAGGTTGACTAAACCATTATTCAATTAATTGTACTTTCCAACTGTTTCAGAAAACTCACTAGATTTCCCTCCATTTTTTCCACTCCTTCCCTGCCTGTCCGCACATATCCAGCCACCTAACCTGTAAATAAAGCCTGGATTCATGCCTCCTACATATTTATGGAGTCATCTTTTGAAAAAGAACTAACATTGAAAGCAGCTTAACCCTCATTTGTCCCCTTTTAGCCCCTGCCTGTGACGACGTGTGCTTTTACCCGTGCACTGAGAAGATAAGCTCACTTTGAGTGGTGTGTACAGGACAGATACAGGGTCGCTTTGATCCCAAGCTCTCCTACACTCTGCGGACTTTCTCTTAATGCTATATTAGATTAGGCATGTTTGACCATATGTGGCTGTGAATATATCAATGGATACGCTTCTTGCTCACAAACACGCACTACTAATATTCATCATGTTATCCCAGAGGTCATATTATGTAACGCGGGGACATAGCAAATGCGGTAAAAGATTAATACAATACTTTGAGATTTGTGGATTATGCATTCTAATCATTTTCTTTTCTGAAACAAGCACAGTCATGCATATATTATGTAATTTTTAGCCAAAACCTAATTGCTTAGGGCAGGATGTTACTTTTTAAAAATGTGTATCTGTGTATCATCACAGAGTATACTATGAATGTATGGGACAAAAGCCATTTTGTTCTTTACAACACAAGCTGTAGTCTGTAACTATGCTTTTGTTATATTTGTCAATGATTCTCGAGAAGCAACTGAGCAAAAAAATGCCCAACCATTGCCCACGTCAAAGAGAAGAAATAAGAAGACTGACGAAGAAAAGCAGTGTAAAAAGAAAAAATTGGACTTTGCCAGAATGAAATCTAGGATAAATATTGGAGCGTCATTTCAGAGGTGGAGGGAGTTGCGGGATTTGTAAGGACTCAAGAGCGAAGCAGAGTAGGCCGCTTTTCTGCTGGACAAGTAAGGGCCGCTGCTTGATATATGTTTATTTCTGTTAATTAAACCACAAGGCTAAGATGGCGGCGGTTACAGAAATCAGAGGTGGGAGTAAGTCACATACGTGCAAGTCATGAGCAAGTCTCAAGACTTAACCTTCAAGTCTCAAGCAAGTCCCAAGTTACTGTGATGAAAATCAAGCAAGTTAAGTCATTGCTATTACTCAAGCAAATCAAGTCGGGTCATGACTAAGGTCAAGCAAATCACAAGAAGTTATGTCACGCAAAATTCTGATCTACCAGTTTCCTCATTTAAATCGGTAAGTAGACATAGTGGTCATGAAAAGGTTGAATTTTAGCCATGAGCTAAGCTCTGTTAGCTTAGCTAATATAACGTTAGTAACATGCCCACATTCAGCCCCCACCCCCGTCTTTTACATTAACGATATGTGTTCTCACAATGCACAATCACTTTGAAGCCAAGTCTAACAAAGTTAAATAGCACTTCCTGTTCCTGAAGTGCCGGATGAAATTTGATGTGGTTGTTGGTGGTATCCCTTTTTTTAAAGCTGCACACTGTGCATACTGCTGTTCTCCTCTTTTTGTCCATGAAATAATCTTTGAATCCAAATTTGATGATTTTCAGAGCTCCCTCCATGCTGCCTCTCCTCCTCTGAACCTGTCTGCCAGAGTGCCACTCTGGCATGCCCACCACCTGCCAGGCTTGCGCGCACCCCGTCATACAGTGGCAGAGGGCAAAGTATCAAAAACAAAACTATCGTCTCAATATGCGCAAAAAAAAAAGAAAGAAAGAAAGAAAAGCCAAGACTTTAGAGTCATCTGTGTCAATTCTCAAGTTATGAATGCCAAGTCAAAGTCAAGTCGAGTCTTTCATCAGTGTTAGTCAAGTAAGTCTCAAGTCCTCAAATTTGCGACTCGAGTCCGATTCGAGTCAAGTCATGTGACTCAAGTCCCCCACCCCTGACAGTAATACTCGCAATAGCGCATATCGTCTTACGATGTTGCAGTCAAGCTACGTAGCTTGTTAGTAAATCTAGCTTGTTAGCTTGCATGTTAACCCCAGTGTTTAGCTTTGTCTTTATGGCTACTGGTTAGCAAAAGTGTCTTTGAAGTGACCAGGCAGTTATAAAGTAAGCTTGTGTTCAGCACGCTCTGAAGTGGTTGAATTAGTTTAGAGAAATAACATTACTCATGCTTCAGAAAGGCAGCATGGCCAAAATGTTGCACCGGTTAAAGATTATAATGGTAACTCTGTCTACCGCTTGTCATTGTAATTTAGTTGTATTGATCAGAAGTACAACAATCAGGGCTTTTGTTGTTGTTGTTATTTTGAATGCAACATCTTGGTTATCTGGCGTCCTCTGTTACCATGGTTACAAGCCTGCTTGTGCAGGGCAGGCTCATTTGTGGGGGGGGGCTTTGAAGGCAGGGCTGCAGAGAGGAAGAAGGAGGGACCTGGGAGCTGTGTTCATTTCTGGTCCAGAAAGGTGCACTTTTTTCTCAGAACTCCAGACTGCAGCTTTAAATGCAAAATGACAGGTGAAGAAGAACACATGGATAAACATGGCTGCCAAGCTTATTCCGCGTCAGAATTTTAATGGAATTCTCCAGTTACTGTATACATACAGTAACTGGAAATTTCCATTAAAATTCAGAATTTTAATTTTCATTAAAATTCTGGCCTCATCTCTCCAGGCACATTGGAAATAAAGTCACTCTCACTCTCCATCACCTGAGTTCCTGTTTGCATTCAAATCTGACTGACCTATACAGTACACATCTTCAGTGTGTGTTTGCTTTGAGCTGGCTATGTGGGGATTACTTTGCTGTCATGATGAGGTGTGTGACCCCTTTTTTCCTGGGTTGCTGTGGGGGAGTATGATGCCCGATGCTTAGCCTGTTTGAGTAATGGATATCTTGAGGGGGTAATCTTTTGTCCCTCCCCCCTAAACTCTGCTGGAACACCCCACCCCCACCGCCACCAGCAGTCATGGCCATTCCCTTCCAGGATCTCTTTGTGTCTGCTGCCACAAAGGCATTCACCATTGCAGCTTGTGACGCTGCCCCAGAACTGACAGAGAGATTTGATCTCTGTGAGAATGCATCAATACTGAAGATGCTGGAGAGAAAATTTCATTGTAATCCTTTACATCACCTTTTGTGTTTATATTGTTTTTCTGTATACCTAGCCTTTTTTAACACATAAAAAGTATATTGGTATCATCACAGAAAAAGGGTCAATGTTCTTTTTTTTTTTATTAGAAGTTTTGTCTCATTGACCCAATGTGGAAATACTGCTTTACTGTATTAACTCTCCTCTGCTATGATACACCTAAATCATCAGTAGGGCTTCTTAATTGTTTTTAGAAGTTGCTTAACAAGTTCAGTGAAGACTTGTGTGTGTTCGAGGTGTGACATGCGATTGTGCGTTAAATAGACTTGTTTAAGATACTCCTTGTTAGTCAATCCCCTGGCACTAGCTAGCTCATACAGACAATTTCTGCAGCAAGGCCAGTATAAAGAATACGGAAAAGTGTTCAAGGTGCTGCATATTCCTCAAACTATGATAGAAAATACTTATAGAAATAGAAATATTATACAACAGTAAATCTGCTGAAAACAAACCATCCTTGGAAACACACTGTCAGTGTGAGATAGGCAGAAGTAAGAGGAGGCGAACTAGAGGTCTCTGGTGGTTCTGAGGGAGCTACAGGGGTCTAACTGACATGGGAGACACTGTGCATGCAACAGCAATTTCCTGGCCAAGAGGAAGCCATGGTTAAGGAAAGAAACATGATATTGACTAGAATTTGCTAGAATGCACTTTGGTGACTCAAAGTGAATAAAGGTTCTTTGGTCTGATGAGACCAAAACTGAAGCTTTTTAACTATCATTTTAAGTGCTCTGTTTATTAGAAGCCAAGCGTGACACATGACAGAAACACACCATCCGCACTGCAACACAGCATGATGGCGACAGTGTCATGCTTCACTGCATCAGGGCCCTAGAAAGGTTTGTGATGGTAGTGAGTTAAATGACAGAGAATTCCTGGTGGGACATGCGTGCAAATTTAAAAGACCCCAAATGTAAAGCCAAAGCTTTCGATCAGACCTCGACCCTTGAAAATGAAGAATACTCATGCAGTCAACTTATTTTGTTGCCATATTTTGGGGCGATTCACAATATTTGATTTTTACCATTATCCCAATATTTTGACATTTTCCAACTCATCTTGGCCAATTGCCAATTCTGATTAGAGCCTAATCAATACAGATAGAGATGTAAGGGAGTAAAAGTTTCCAAAATCAATGTATTGGTTTAAAAATATTAAAGTATACCGCATACCCTTTTAAAGGTGATCTCTTAAATGAAACACTCATGTCAAAGATATGTAATGGAGGCAGCATCTTTTACAGTTTAACAATAAACTGTACTGTTGAAAATAACATTGGTGCACTGACATTATAAACTTCACTGGGGATTTAATAAATAAAATACACCAAGCCTCTTTTTCTGCATAATGTTCAGTAAAAAAAAAAAAAATCACTTTCACAACATATACACCAGTACCGTTATATCTGTGATAAGCCAATATCAGCTGGAAAAATCAGCCAACCAGTGAAGGGGGAAAGCGTATAATTTTATCTGCGCCATACCAGTGCAAGTAGTTTATGGCAAATGTAAGTGTAGTTGAAGGATGCCATTTATGCAGAAGGTATGTTTAGGTGTAATTCTAGGAATGAAGCCAGATGAGAGTACTGTATCTGTAAAAGAAAATAAATGATCTGCTGTCACAAGACCAGATTGAGCTTCTCAGACCTTACGGGACTCCAGCTTGTTTACGCTCTCCTATGACCAAACATGACCTCTCACTGTCTGAAAGCAGCTCGATCCTGGTGCCACTGAGGTTGTGGGACAGGTTAAGGGACAGAATCTGGGAGCAACAGAACTCAGAGGAAAATCTGGACATATCCACTTTCTCTTCAGGATGTGACCTCACCATGACCTGGAGTCTGTCATCCGGACCTGACTCAGCACTCTGAATTTCCCCTGTAATTCTCTCTGTAAAGGCCCCTCATCTAGATCTGACTTTACTGAGTAGTTTTGTTGGGGTAATTTTCTTTATTACATGTAATTAATCTTATTGTAATGGATAATGCTGAATTGTATGCGGTTCGGGGCTTTTTACTAGATTATATTTATTTAACCAGGAATGGTTTTGCACTTGAGTGCAGAATTTAAGGGTTATCCAGTCAAAATAATAGTACAACTATCCTCAGAAAACCAAAATGCAACATACACACACGGCACACAAATACAAAAAAAGGAAAAAAAAGGCCTTTCGAAAGTGCATTTGCCCATTTAAGCCAGGAACTTAACATTCACATACTAATTAAGGAGGAATGAGGCACATTATTATCCACCTGCTGTAGTTCACGACAGACAGATTGATTAGGACTCGTTCACCCTAAATGCCACACAAGTATGGGATTATTAACAGTGCCTCTCTGCATCATGAACACCCATCAACAGTCTTAGCTGTCCATTGTAATGGCATCAGATTTGTCTTTGTTGAATCACTCAAACTCTTCTCTACATGTTGACCAGAGTGTTGCTGACAAATGAACCCAGGGCCATTTAGCCAAGTGATTTCTTTTCCTCCCTCTTTCCTCTTTATTCAGTCCAAGTTATGACTGACAGTCTGCCAGCAGGTGGTTACTAGTTATAAGTTATAGGTTTTAAGTGCCAAAAAATACTTGTACCTTGAGTCTGTACATGGAACAAGCTGACTAAATTACTTTGGATGTCTGAGGCTGATGTTTTTACTTGCGTTCATGTTAAGCCTTTAAACCTGAAGAGCTTTAGAGTTCTATAGTTATAGATAACTATTTATGTTCCTTGCAAGAGTGCTTATTTATCATTTAACATTTTCTGGATGCTTTTTTTTTTTTTGCTTTGTTGGCATATAGTTTAACTTTCTACCTTTGTCCAAAACAGTATTCATACCTAATCCTGAAAATAATTTCAAAATGGTCCTATAAACTTGAGAGCATCTTGGCTTTCACACACCAGAGGAAAACCTGACAGCTCAGCTGCCAGTTGGACACCTGAGAAGTTTGATTGCACTCTACTGCTGCCACCCACTGGCCACACAGGGGAAAGAAAACATCTTAGTATTTTGTTCATAGGTGAAGATTGGTAATTCTTGTAAATTAAAACTAGAAAGATAACCATAGCCTTTGAACGTCATAATATTATAGGTTCATAAGATGTGCAGTGTCATCTTAAATTTATGTTTACCAACAAATAATGAGGGTGAGCTAAGACATTTGGTTAGCATGTAAATGAGCAGTTTTGTTTCGCCTGCAAAGCATTTCAAACAAAGCAGGTGTGTAACTGACGTTATCTCTCACACTGTATGTGAGGCATACAAGTTTTCTTCCCTTTGTAGGCCAGCATTTGTTATTCTCAAATAGAAAGATAATATTTATACTATTTATTGTATTTTAAGATGTACGTATTGCCTAAGTGTTGTGTGATTGACACACTGGTTGTATTCTGATTACTACATGTAGTGTTAGTAGGTTAGTGTCTTTGTGTCTCTCTGGAGATTTCTTTGTCCTTAGATGGTATAATAATCTCTGAACAATCGGAGTGCTGCATGTCTGTTGCTGTCGCCCTTGCAGACTTCCTCTTGGAGATGTGTATTCTGTGACATGTTCAGGCCCTGCGACTGGAAACCTAAGTGCGGATCATGTAAATGTGTTAAGGCTGTAGTTGTACAACAGTAATGCCCCCATCTTTATGCTGGAGTATGGCTGCAGATTAGAGTAACTCCACCAACCCTCAGTCCGGCAGAGTCTGCATTCGCCTCATATCAGCCAGTAAATTCCTCATTGTTGCAGCCGCCATTCCAGCTCCACGGGGAGTCTTTCTGAGCAAGCTTCTCCATCTCATTCCCACTCTGCCATCCTGGTGCTCTGTAAGGAGAGAGAATGACATTGTTATTGTGTCTGCTCACACTCACACACACACATACACAGAGGGAAAGGCTTAAGCAGGCTACCCCGCTGTGTTACCGCCTAGCATAATGTGTCTTCTGCCCCAAGGAGACCGAGTGAAGGAGGCCAGTATAGAGCCTGCACAGAGATGTAATAATCCCATGTGGGATCAATAGCAAGGTGCAGCCACACGCCTGTACACGCCAACCATCACGTCTGTGGATCAGAGAGTATTTGAACAGCACAGATAGTCATCCAACACCCCCTTTAAGTGATGTATGTCTTTCAATAACTCACCTGTCACTGTTAATGACAGGGATTTAGTCTCAGAGGACAGGAAGGAAAAGTTAAAGATGGAGGATGGAACGAGGAAGTTGTTGACAAACTGAGACACTCGAAACATGAGATGACTTCTGGACCACCACAGCACTTAGAATAACATGGCATAGCACAGGGTGAAATATTATGATATTCCATCTTTCAGAGCAAATCTTTTCTGGTAATATGGAGATTTGACAACAGAGTGTGATAGTTTGGTTGTCTGAAACATTTACATTTTAATTATTCAAATGTAAAAATGACAAATCGAGTATTGTTAGGTAAGGGTTAATAACACGTTTCTTTTTATAAGTAACCTTTACATTTGCATTCACTCACAGTTATGAACATCAGTTTCTGATTTAACTAGCAATAGACAAGTTTTTGCTTTTAAAGTATCATTATTAGGTAAATGTTGATTGCATAATATAATGACTATATAATAATTACCCCATCAGTGTAAAATTGGTTCTCTATAACCTCCACTTTTACAATGCAATTTTATCTTCCACTGGGCATGAAAATCGCCGGGGACTTGCTACCAGTCATAGTGGCAGCATTTCTATCTTCTTTCACGTTTCCATTATAGACTAAATGACTGAATAAACTCAATTTTTCTCCTGTGTTGTTGGTAGTTGCTACACTCAGGAAAAGGGAAAGCAATCCTGTTGTCTTTGCAACATCTGCGTCAACAATGATATCACTTGGAAGTGGTGGGGGGAGTTGTCTGCTTCCGATTAAAAAAATTAATAATAAATTATATCTACATAAGCCTCATTGTTTTAACAACAAAGAAAAAAAATCCTTGAGATTATAAAAGATGTCACTTGGCAGTGTCATTTTTCTCACATGCCATAAAAGTAAATAAATAATGCTCTATAGACTCTGAAGCTTCCTCTCATGTTCTTCTAGACTTTTTTTTTTTTTACTTTGCATCTGTGGCTGCAGAGGACTTAATCATTTTAGTTAGGGTAATGCACATTTTTTGTCATGGTCTGTATCCTCCTCTTCCTCTGCAGGGTAGATGAGCTTTTTATCATGCCGGCTAGTGTTGGTGACTGGTTGAATAGGTCAGAGCTGCATACGTAAAGCAGTAAAGGACAGACTTGACCTCTACATTGCAATCATGAACTCTTATTGGGTCAGTGATTAGGATTTGATGAGAAGCAAGCCATTGGGGCATCAGTTCCTCACAGTGCACTGACTATTAACTAGCCATGCGTGCACACGCTCACACATCTGCCATCCCCCAAGCCTTTTTTCATCTCTCCAGAGGGACCCAGTTAACCTGTCGCTGCATTCAAGAATAATGATAGGCTGCTGAAAGGTTAGAGCGCTCTAATTGAGTTGTAAAGCGTTTGTTGGGGAGGTGATGACATTTCTCAGTGCTGTCCTGTGTCACTGGGATCTGCAGACATTCTAGACCAAGTGGAGGGAAAGGGCACGCACGCTGCATTCCTTAAGTGTATAATGCTTTTTACTAATAGTGCCTCTTACCAAAACAAAGTCAGCTGGTGTTTCTTCTTTCCCCTTTTTTGTTGTAACAAATACAGAACATATGGCTGCAATTATCAATTGATTCCATTACTGTTTAACTTGCTGATTATATTCTTGATTAAACAATTCATTGGTCGGTCTTTCACATATCAAAAATGTCCTAAGTTCCCAGAACCCAAGGTGATGTCCTCAAATGTCCAGCTTTATCTCACCAACAGTATAGCATATAAGACAATGAAAATAAGTGTTTCAGATGTAAGCAAAAATGTATCCTTCAGAGTACAGCCCGGAGCTACCCAGTTATTTGGTATGCAACTACTGTATTATTGTTATTGCTTAAATTTGCCAGACTCTAAATTTATTTCTTATGGGTTCTGTTGTTTGTTGTTTAATGTTAAGAGGTATTTCATTTGTTGCCTAATCTTCATGTATAATTTATATATTTTGTTTTTGTTTCTAATAATACTATGTAATTTTAATTCAAGTATTTCTTCGTTGTGTTTTCAAGGACCCCCAGGAAGATTAGCAACTACTTTGTGAAAGCTAACATGGTTCCTAAAAAAGAACATGTCTCTTACAGAACCTAGTACAACCGTTTCTCTTTTTTTCATCAGAAAATTCTACAACATCTCCCTGAGAAAATCTACAACCGATGGCAGTTTCACAGTATAGGTATGTATTGCAAATCTATTCAACTTATGAAATACTTTTTGAATGTTGTCTCTTCATTACACCTGATAGGTAGTTATATACTGCGTCTTCCTTATGTGTCTGAAACCTGTAAGATAGAAAAATTCACCACAGCCATGCCTAAGCCCTCCATAATGAAGAGAAAATAATTAGTCTTAGAAGGGGATGTAAATGGGAAAATGCAAATGAGTACTTCATCTGAAATGCAAATAAGTAATTGAATTATGCTGGCATGATTTCAGTCCCACACACGCACAAAAAAGGAAATCCTTGCAAGAAGCGATAACCCCAATTATAACTGTTGTTTGTCAGCCGTTGGCAGCAACAGTGGAGGTTTAGATCACTGTTGTAGATTGGTCTTCCCCTCAGGCTTGTAATTCCAAATATTGAGACTCATCAGGGGTTGGGTGCTCCACACAAATTCACCTGTTTGTCGGTCATTGAAGCAAATCCTCAAAGCTTTAAGTCTGTATCTTGGCCTTTTCCTGAGCTTGCATAGAATTTTCTTCAGCGCTCATCAGTTGTATCACTGGTCAAGATGGTGTGCTGTGACCATGTGCTTCTGCTTTGAAGAACATGTGGTGTTGGCTCGATAGCTCCATGCAATACCTGAGTTTTCATTGAATTTTTTTGATTGATTTTGATGCACTGGGAAAAAAAAATCATTATGGTGGGTAGGTAGGGTGGGACATCAAGAGTGACATCATTAATTTGTAGTGGTTTTCATCCTTCTGAGCTCCAAGCTCAGCGATTTGACACAGATCATTATCATTCTCTGCCTGCTTACTTCTAATTCATCCTGTCCTCAGCCCAAAAACTGTGAAAGAATTTCTTGAGACCTTTATGTGTTAAACATTGAAATATTATTGATCTAACCTGATGAAGGGGAATAACAAAAGAACCAGTGGAGGATACTTATAAAAGAACTGAATGATATCTCTGGGTTGTTTCGTTTCGTTTCGTTTCGTTTTCTCTTTCCGCTTTTCCACCGAGGGTCGCGGTGATGTTGCCCCTTTTTCAGGGGGGTTTCTGGAGCCTATCCCAGTATCTTGATGGGCGAAGGCCAGGGTACATCCTGAATGAGTCGCCAGCTCATCGCAGGACCCTTACTGATGGCAGAGACTGCCACGCATGGTGCCAACTGCACATCAGGAGCAATTTTGGGGTTCAGTATCTTGCTCAAGGACACTTCAACATATAGCTCGGTTCCGCCCAGGGGAGCCTGGATTCGAACCACCGTCCTTCCGATCACTAATTGAACGGCTACAGCCGCTCCATCTCTGGGTTGTATTGCTCAGTTAATGATCTTCTTGATCAAGATTTGGGGTGGTTTTACATCTGTGTCTCCCCTTAATCTGGTTCATTCAGACTGTGGGTAATTTTCCCCCTCTGTGAGATTTGTTTGGGCAAAATCACATCCAGGTGTGGACAAAAACAACGCATTGAGACACTAGAAAGGAGGTGGTCTTGGTCAAACCAAGATGAAAATGCACCAAGTTTACAATCTCATCAACTCTTTCGGACCAGATCAAACAAGTTATATGTTTGAAAACGGCCTTAAACACACCTCTGAAGTAATCTTTGCTCCCACAAAATCCCAATTTTAAGCATAATCCTTATTTTAAAATCAAAAGAACTATCGAAAATTTCTTCACAGCCCACATGAAAACAGTGCTGTCTGCAGGCTGCCAAGAGTATGTCCTAACACACACACACACACGACACGCACACAGACCTTTCCCGCCCAAGGTATTTAGCAATCAGAGCAATGTCTCATTTGATTACAGCGTAACCAGATTGCCTTCATGAATGCATGTCGCTGCCAACTGATGTTAATTTTCATCAGGAAAATGTGAAGTCTCGCCACTCTCCCCACTAGTTTGTCAGAACCGCCTGTCAAGGTCAATTTGCCTCAGTGGAGATGACAAGCAGGTCCCTCCCTGTCAGCTTTATGCTGTCTGTTGTGTCTGTGCTCATGTTGTAAAGACCTCTTTTGAATATTTGGACTGCAAAAGTCTTTGACAATTGGGTTTTTCGCCTATTTTCCAGGTTCTATTCTGAAAAAGCTTCTACACACTGGAAATTCTTTCAAGGTATTGTATGAATATAAAAAAGTCTTCAAAATGTGGCTATGCAGTAGGTCACATTTACTTTCAAAGAAGGATTCCTCATGTCTGTATTCTAGATTATTTAAGTTTGTGTATTCATTAATATGTCCCCTCTTCCTCCTGTGTAGATCCGCTGTGAGGGGATCCGTCTCTTCCTGCTGTGGCTCCAGGCCCTGAGGGACAATTGTGCTGAGGAGCAGTTCCTTATCTTTGCCTGTCTGGTGCCAGGATTCCCTGCTGTGCCCTCCACTAGAGGGCCATGCACCCTCGACACCATCATTTACAACCCCTTCTCCAACCCCCCTGATGGTGAATATGGATGCTTATACATGTGTGAATTGGAAAACACAAAGCTTACAAAGCCTGTGAAGTAATGAGCACAGCTATTGAGGTCATCTGAAACATATTGAACTGATTGTGTAGGTTTTTTTCTTTTTTTTCGGGAACTCCTGCACTTAATTTAAACATCTCTATATCTATCTGTGCAGCCAAGGTGGTGCCTGAGGAGATTACCCCACTGGTTCCAGCTGTGGTAGGAGAAAAGGTAGCAGATGACCAGACATGCTACATCCTCGAAACCCTTCTCAAGTACATGGTCATCCAGGTAATAACAAAATGTGTTAGGGAGATTATTTGCCAGATTGTGCAGTGGTTTCAATGTGCTTATCATTATCATTATAATTGATATTTTCATATCAACTTAATATCAAGTTTGAACTCAGTTCCTTGTAGGTACTGGGTGACTGCAGTAGCACAGGTTATATTACAGTGCAGGGTTGCTTGTAAGATAGTGGGAGACATGTTTGTGGGTCAGTGGTTAGGTTAGGGATAGCCTTGATGCATATTCTGCCATTTTTGTTTTTGTTTAAACTGTTTTTAAAGACTTTATTCTCCTTTTATGTATATTTTGTTTACAGTGCATTTTATGTAATCCTTGGCTTGTACAACAGTAGGATATACAACTAAATACAATAACAATTGTTAAGTGTGTAAAGTTGGAATCTGATAATCTTCCGTGTATCTAACCCAAGCCATTTTTCCACTATAGACGTCTTGTTAGAACAACCTTCAAACTATTGTGTTGCAAACAATATACTCTCACTGTCTGAGTGATGCTGGAACCATCTCTGCTGCCTGTCACCTGACCTTGTCTGCCTTTGTGTTCCATCTGCCAGGCATCCAGTTTAGAGTGGAAGAACAAAGAGAACCAGGATACAGGCTTCAGGTTTCTCTTCAGTCTTTTCAAGAAGTACTACCTTCCACATCTATTCCCCTCCTTCACCAAGCTTACAAATCTCTACAAGCCTTTATTAGGTAAGCTGATTTACAGTATATATAGTATTTGCCTTTGTCCTACTTGGTGAGAATTCTATTACTACAAAGGTACACACACTGTACACACACTGTACAGTAGATGCCAGAGCTGTTATTTGGGTGATACAATCACCTATATATACCTATACATACAGTACTGTATGTGTTACTGTTCATTAGTAGAATTGTACCATTTACCATTTTGATATTAGATCACTGCACAGAAAGAAACACAGCTTAAACAATATTTTAGACACAATATTTTACAATATTCACGCAAACACACAACCTACACAGAAAGGGCTGTGTGCAAAGTTCGTTGTCTTTGCAAAAGGGGAGACAGCAAGGTTAGTAAGTGTTATATTCTATAACTAGGAACTTGAGAAGTACAATGATTTCTTTGATATTTGAAACCCAGAGTTAAACCTTAAGTTTAAGGTTTGCAAACCCTATAATGTCATTTTAGGGTATATCCCTCTGCTCAGTAAATCAAGTGCTGAGGCATTAACCATTTAAGGTAAACTACACAAACAAATGTTTTTGTTTACAGGATGTTGTGTGCTGTTGTGATATGGGACTCCAAAACAACAATTGTTCCTAACTTTATGTTTGAGTAATCAACTTTTGATTCAGCATGAAAAACTCTGAACAAGTTCACAGCAAGACACCAGAAGCTGACATTTAATGTCTTTGTCTTTCTCTCTTGCTCTTTTCTTTTTCTCCTTTTCACCCTCCTTAACTGTTCACCCCACTGGTCAATTAGACCTACCCCACCACAGACCAAAACCCCTGTATGTGCCAGTGACACGGAACAATGAGAGCACCTTCTGCACCAGGGACCAGTACCTGGCACCCCGTGTGGCCTTCATCACCTGGCTGGTCACCTTCTTCCTGGAGAAGAAGTATGTCAGCAGTGCTGCCGTGGCGCAGAGCGCCAAGAACGGCGCTGAGGTCATTCCCAAACTCATCCAGGTGAGCATGATGGTACCATTCTGTTGAATTCTCACACTATTGTGAAGGTATATTTGCAGCAAAACCCCTGAGCACATGAATCTGTGGAAAGACGCAAAGAGAAAATATTCAAACCGATTTATAATTAATGAATCCTTTAAAATGCTACAGTATACATGACAATTGGCAGTGGAATGTGGCGCAAAACTTGGAAATCAAATAACTACATTTAAACATCACTGGTTAAAAACCCCTGAAGTCCTGAAAAGTCGGGACCAACAAGACTGTCAGAGTTAGATATGTATCATTTATTATTATATGTAAGTGTTTAAGATAATATAGTGAGATTTATATGCTTTGCAGTAGATTTCTGATTTAAACAAAGTTACAGTAATCAGGGGGAAAAAATAATATTGTGATTACATGGAGGTGAGATTCATTATTAGTAATAACTAATACAGTATCACATTCCCCTTAAAACTGACCATGAAAGATGCTAATCAACCAAGTAATTTCTGTGTCTCTGTGGTACCCAGACTGTCACTGCAGGCAGTAGCAGCCAGGAGAAGGAGAAGGATAAGACATCAGATGGTGATACAAATGGGCCAGGAGGGGAGCCTGAGAAGAGCCACTCCAACAGCAGCACGCTGTCAGATCGACGGCCCAGCGATTCCAGTTTGTGTAGCATTGAGGAGGAGCACCGCTATGTTTATGACATGGTGCATGCCATCCTGCTGTCCACCAGGGACAATGTGAATTTTGTCAACGAGGTCTTCCACCAGGTATAGTTGGGTCACCAAGAATTATTTCTTTATTTGGCATTGTTCAAATAAAATTGCAAGTATTGTACAGTTTTCAATTTTGGTCATGTGCAGAAAACAGGCTGGATGGTGACACTGTGATGCTATGCTGCCCTCTTCTGGACATTTTCCAACATAACAGACTACCTTCTTAAAACCATTCATAATACTCTAACAGTCCAAAATAAAAGTCCATGTTCTCCCACCTCAGGCCTTCCTGCTGCCGTCCTGCGAGGCATCGGCAACCAGAAAGGTGATCAAAGTGTACAGGAAGTGGATCCTGCAGGAGAAGCCTGGCTTCATGACAGAGCCAGACACAACTACCCAGGGAGATGAAGTGGATGACTCTGAACAGACACTCAGCACAGAGACTAACAGCATGCACGCACAGGTGAAACCTCTGACATACACAGCCAATTAAAAGAAGAACAAAGATCAGCAGCATATTTTCGGCACTAATAATTAATCTAGAATAAGTTAAGTTTTACTTTTGAAACAGAAAGATATTTTAAATGTATTTGTTAAAAGTTTTGAGATTTTAATTTGAAAAAAATAATGCGACATTACATTCACCTATAAATCACGTCATAAGCTAAAACGCATACACAATGCTTACACTTAACAGAGCATAGATAAACAGGCATGTATATTATATATAGTATGAGTATAGTGTCTGTCATTGGTATACTGACCAATTAACTGTCCTGCCTTATCTTCTACCAGACGTTACAGAGTCATGGCCACAGACGGACGTCCAGCTGGGGGAGGACTTACTCATTCAGCAGCGCCATCAATCGGGGCTTTCTCACTGAAGAGCAGAACAGGGATGTTAAGGCTGGTATCCAGTCCACACTACAGGTATGTGTCTATGAGTTATCATGAGATCACAGCATTTTGTGCTTAGATTCAGCAGTACTTATGGTATGAACTTTGTCTATCATTACTGTTTTCTTATTTCATCTTTTTGTTTTGCTGTTTTTTTTATCTTGACTCCGTTTTCATGTGTGTAGGTGTTCCTGACCAATTCCTCCAATGTGTTTCTGTTGGAGCCGTGCCAGGATGTACCTAAACTCCTAGATAACCAGGTTGAGGTGTGCAAGGGTGTTCTCAGCATTTACAGGCACATGATCATGGAGCACACGATGAATACGCAGACATGGTCAGTGAGTTATTCAGATACATGTGCAAGATTTTTCCAGTCATTCCTTCATGGCTCTTGCATGTCATCTGATTTTATGAGGATTCTTCATCCTTTTAAACCTTGTCTTTGGTTGACACTTGTTATTTGCTTTCTGTGTTATGCAGGGAGCAGATGCTGCAGGTACTGCTGAGGATCACAGAGGCAGTGATGAAGAGGCCACAGGAAAACCAAAGAAAAGACAGCTTTGCTGAAAGTTTAGCATCTATACTCTTTAGGGTAGGTGTTAAGGTGCTTAGTTTTACATTAACTGATATACAAGGTATTTAATTTATATGAGGGAGTGAGTGTGAATATGCCATCATATCTACTCTCTGTGCTCTTCAGCTATAGTACACTATAATTACAGAACAATTCATATGTATGATTATATGTCCTTTATGAGTAACAACTACAATTTGGTGTGTGTGTGTGTGTGTGTGTGTGTGTGTGTGTGTGTGTGTGTGTGTGTGTGTGTGTGTGTGTTATTGTTGACAAAAAGGCAAAGGGATAGTATACCAAATTCTAATTATCTGTGTGAGAACTCTGCTGTCCAATCTGATCAGGTGCTGGAATTCCTAGCCACAACTATGTCTGTCATTGTTATTTCATCCTTGCCCGTCTCATCTTGCATTCAGACCATCATCGTGGCATGGGTGCGAGCCAACCTGTGTGTATTTATCTCCCGGGAGCTATGGGACGAGCTGCTGGCAGTGCTGTCATCTCTTACCTGCTGGGAGGAGCTGGTGACAGAGTGGGCCAGCATCATGGACTCGCTAACGGCTGTGCTGGCACGCTCTGTCTATGGCCTGGACATGTCCAACCTGCCTCTGGACAAACTCAGCGAACAGAAGGAGAAGAAGCAGAGAGGACGTGGTGAGAGTGAAAAACAAGGGAGGGGAAGAAATTTGAATTAGATGGATTTAATTCTGGACTTGGTAACTGTTTAGGTCAGTGTACTATTCATATGCGCTGGAGATAGCCATGGAAGCATTAGGTATTCTGTATTGTCCGTCTGTCTGTCCCATACTTGTGAACACAATGTCTCAAGAACACTTTGAAATTTCTTCAAATTTGGTTAATATAAAATTTTAAATAATTTATTGGTTATAAAAACACATTTTTCACCTTGATCCCTCAAACACTTGTGACAAAGATATGTAATGCTGGCAGGATAATTTTCAGATTAACACATTTTTATTTTTCTTAAATGACAGCAGTGCATTGAAACAGTAAACAGGAAATGTGACTATTATAAACCGCCCCACACAGCATCTTTTTCTGCATTGTGTTTTTAAACCCAAAAGTTTTTCTATATCAGATGATGTTGAAAATATATACCGGTATATCTGTGATATGCCAATATCGGGCTATTATATCAGCCAAATTATTTTTTGGTCGGCTCTAACAAATAGGATGAAGTTATGACATTTTATATCATAAGCATAATAATCTGAAAAAGTGTCCCTGCCATTATTTGCAATGCCATAGCTCAGGAATAGCAACTTGACCGGTGCACTGAGGCATATAACCGCAATTAAGTTATTCTAGTATACCTTATTTGACTCGAGTTCTAGGCACTATTTATTATATATATTCAAATAACTGACATGATTGATTCTGCTATAGTTAGTGGACATATATCGGCAGATGTGTAACAGATTTTCTGAATGGATGTCAATTAATTCCTCCATCATGACCTCTTGCTCAAATGGATGTAGACTCTTAAACGTGTGTTTAGTACTGCAATTAGTCAATTGATTGATTAGTCTACCACTAGAAAATTAATCAACAACAATTTAATAATCAGTTACTTGATTCAGTCTGTGAATCTTTTGGGGAACAAAGCAGTGCATTCTCTTTCTCCAGCTTTTCAAATGTGATTTTTTGTCTTCATTGTTTCATTATAAATTGAACACCTTTTGGGTATTTTCCAGCTGGCTAAACATTACAACAGTGACAAATATACTGGCCATCCATCCATCAGTGTGCCCTGCTGCTTGCCTGCAAAAGACAAAAATGTTCACATTTTACATATCTGAGCTTTAAGTTTGCACTTGACAACAAGCTTACGCTAGTTCAGATATTACCCATGCTGCACATGCATGTGAAGAGAAATGGCCACTAAAAGCAGTGTGTGGAGTGTTATATTCAAATTACCTTTTTAACACTAAAATATCATAACCATAATCATCCTTTATCAGCACTCTGTATTGCTTAAAGCCACAGTCAAGTATCTTGTTTGTCAGGTGAGATCCAAATATATAGTTGCTTGATGATAATAATGATAACTTTATACACTGACACCTAAACAATCATCAGGTGTTGTTCTCTGCATGTCAGGAGTGATTCAGGACTCCCAGAAGGCGGCAGCAGTGGCACGTTCCTTCTCACTGAGCTGGAGGAACCAAGGGGACCAGGGTGGGCCAGGAGTTCAGGAGCCCATGAGGATACGCTCTGCCACTACATCAGGAGCTCCTGGTGTGGAGAAAGCCCGTAACAACGTCCGACAGAAGGCCTCCGGTAAGTACCTGTAATATCAGTGATAACAGTCACTATACCATCAAAGACCATAGATAAAATACAAAGGGACAGCTTTTATGAGAGCCTCCGCCTGTATGTACTAGTCTGTAGCCATGCTGTGTTAATCTTCTTGCTTTATGTGGGCCAACAACACAGCACTGATAAGCTTGTGGAGCAAAGCTTCAGCTCACAGGGTCTATCGGACATATTGACTGCCTGTGTAAGCCTTCAGACAGGTCTGTGTATATGCCAGCCCAGGTGTCGTTGAAAGGCCCAACGCAAAAGACAAAGAGGCCAGCAGATGGCCCCCATTGTTCCCCTCATATGTCATTGGCCAATGTCAACATGTTTCTATGTCATTTCGATTGCAGGCATATACAGCGCAATCCCCTCCCAACGGCATGTCAAAGGCCAGCTTTGGACACTGGTTGTCATTAGCTCAATTCAGTCGCCGCAAACAGCCGTTATCGGATGGGAATGTGGCAGGCTAATTATAAGTTGAGCTGGAAGGCAGTAGAGTTAGTAACTAGCTGCAATGCCTGTCTTGCTCGACTTAATTTAGTCTAGACAGAATCTTAATGTAGAGGATAAAAGACAGAGACGATCCCTTTTTCTTCCCTGGCCTTCCACCCCTCTAATTACCACCAACGGACTAAAATGACGAGCTTGTTGAGCTAGGAGCAGATGTGTTTGTGCCTGAAGGATGAAGTCTTAGAAGAGGTGTGTGCTTGTGTGTGCTGAGACATCTATTTTGTGTCTTGTGTGCATGTTAATGCACCTATTCTGTTAGTCTATTTGTTTGTATCTGCATGCAAGCAAAGATGGACATTAAACACTACCGCTTCAAATTCCCTTCCCTTTCTTTGGCCTAATTGGATTTCTCCCACATTGATCTTCAAAGGGCTGACAGCCCTCCTCCCTACTCCTCAAGAGAAGACCCACACACATCAATTGCACAGCAGTTTTTGATAGTTTCATTAAGAGTGTAATTAATGCTCATTAATATGCATAAATGGGAAGCAGTGGTGAGCTGTAGCAGAGACGATGTATCTCTCTCTCACTGAAAGGCATAATTAAAGTGTGCTGAAAGCAGAGAATAGAACTCTCCTCTTTCATTGCGCTCTTTGAGATTAAGCCTGAAGTGCTATCCACACACAATGGCAATGCCTCATTTTGACAACTGTCAAAACTTGGCTGCACTTGCACATGCAAATACAAACTAATATTGTTTTGAGATCTTGTATTGATAATGGGGTAAAACTGGATGTTTCATTATGGTACTCATTAAGCTTCTCCAACTACAGAGACCCAGTTGAACCAGCTCTCACTCTGTCATTGCTGGGATGGTTATCAGTTATACCTTTACTAATTGGTGGCCGAATTATAATATCATAAGATTATATCTTTCAGACAGAAATAAGATGCAATGTTGTAGGTTAGGCCTGTACACAGTTAATTATTTTACTGTGTTTAGTTGCAGCATTCGAATAAAGCATCCTAAAGACAAAGTAACCCCATTCTCCTTTGTCCTGAATAAATAACAATTAAATTCACAACTTTAAGAAACATTAGTAATAGACAGCATATAGCTTAGCATAGCCCAGAGTAAGGCTGGGCGATATGGCCTAAAAATTGAATCTCCGATTTTTTTACACCAAACTCGATTTACGATTTTGATCGTTTTTTTTTTCCTTATCAAAACAAACTACAAATGACAAAGAAATTATTAAAAGTATTGCTTTTATTTTAATGCTTTTATTTGTAAACAAAATTGCCCTTTCATTGTAAACAGGCAGCTTGAAACTCACTTGAAATAAATGTGTCCGTTTTTGATAAAATGCTTTTGTTAACATAAATTTAACATGTCAGATTGCTTGCTATTATAAAAACAGATCAGTTTCCATATTGGTATTGATAAAGTGTTAACATAACTTTCATTGAATACTTTATTTTGCAAAAGATGCCTTTTGTTTACAACAGTATTTTGTATCCCTGACGAATGAAGATATGTAAACTAAACATCTGCATGCTGCACAGTAAACATGACATGTTGTAGATGTTCAGGACATGAGGTGTCAGCTTCCTCTGGCTCGAGGCCCTGTTGTGGCTTCGTAGTACAAACCTGGGGTCGAACATTTTCAGCATGTTGATGAACCTCCGGCTTTTCCACTGTATATACGGGCACCATATCTTTAGCGATATGCAACGTGACTGCATCCGTAAAACCTGTCCACCGGGACCCTTTCTTGTCGTACGGGACACAATGATTAAATGATTCTGCGAATTTTGGCTGCTTTTTATCGGGTGTTAGTGGGCTGCCGCGCTCCTGTGTATCTCGTAGTGAACAACAAGTGTCCCACTGTGATACATGCGTCTGTTTGAGATGCTGAAATAAATATAGAAACCATGGTTGGTTCGAGGTCTGACGCCACAAAACCAAGCTACTAACGAGACAGTGCCTTTTTAGGAACAAACACTTGGCTTGCTGCAAGTTGCGTTTGTTTCACTTGCCCCTTTTAGATAATAATAATAATAATAATAATGGATTGGATTTGTATGGCGCTTTTCTAGACACTCAAAGCGCTCTTGCAGGGTTCCAGGTTCCATTCATTCACAGTCATACCGGTAGTGGTAAACTACGATAGTAGCCACAGCTGCCCTGGGGCAGACTGACGGATAGAAAAGGCGGCACATTTGCTGCAAGGTAAAGGCGGCAATGTGCCGCTTTGTCTTTCTAAAAGGGAGGTGTAATATTCCTCCTTTTCCAAAAGCCAAAAGGATGTGCACTAGGGGTGTCACAATCTCGATTGTAAGTCGGATATCGATCGAAATGACGTCATGATTTAGACCTTCTAAATCAAAGGTGGAATCGAGGATTTAGCCACGGAAACACAGCCCGACGTCACGTTGCGCTGACCAATCACATAAGCTGGTGATCAGTCTACGACTGAAGCCACAGTGGAGTGTAAAGTAATGTGTTGTGTGTACTCACTCAGTTTGGCCTTTTGAATCAGTTTAAAGCAAATCTGTGGATGCCGACAATCCCTGTAAGACCGGCATGTTTTAACCTACTTTGGAAAAGACATGACCGGAGATCATAAGAAGAGTAGATGTCCGTAATGACTTTACTGTTGTTTAATGTTTAATCCGCCGATGAGGAAAAACAATCGCTAGTAGGTCAGCATAGTAGTAGCACAATAACATTGCAAGATTATAGCACTCATGACACCATGTAGACCATCCTTTTAAATAACAATAAAAACATTGAATGAGTTATCAGGGAATAAAACCAATGTTCCAAGACTAGTCCAACAATGGCATTGCCATCTGTGCTAAAAGAAACAAAACAAAAGAAGATCGAGAAACGATCAAATTGTGACATTCAAATCGAAAATCGAATCAAGGATTTGGAGAACCGTGACACCCCTATAGAAATGTCAAAGATACCGTATGTTTGAGGTTGTTTAGTAACAGTGTCTCTATTTTAAAGTGTGTCCACCAGAGACCTCTGAGTAGTTTATTTTCACCTGTAAAACAATTAAAAATGATGTCTTAGTTCAAATATTTTTAAACTTATCTTTAATTAATGTTTTTTTTCCTGTTTTTGTTTTTTACTTGTTTTTCACCTAAAAGTGGTGCTGAGCACTTGAAAACATCCCCAGAATAACAAAACCTACATAAAGATGCATTATATCCTCAACCCGTCCCAAATCTTGTTTCTTGTCTACGTTTTGTCTGACTGTGAGCACGCAGACAACTGCTGCCTGCTTCTGTTGACTGACTGCACTCTACATGGTGCATTTAGTAGCTGCTTGCAAATTATAAACATTGTGATACATTCAATTCACGTCCAACGTTCATACATAGACTTCTCTGACTGAACTTTTTTTACTTAGTTAATTTATGGAATTCATTTATAAAGTTAATCTACCTTCATAGTGTTCTTTATATACAGAATTGTAGCCTAGTTAGTATAATGTAATGATAATAGTTACACCCTTATCCAGTATCAATGCATGCAACAAACTTGTTTCAGTGACTTCAAAATTAGTTTGGTTGAGGGCTGGAAATTATATAGATATTATATTGTTTTCATAATTTGAGACTATATATTTAGGTTTTCAATATTGCCATATGGTGATATGCCATGTATGATAAGTGTTGTTTTTTTCCTGGCTTTAAAGGCTGCATTAAAGGAAACTTGCCAGACTGTTGTTTTAATACTTACCTTCACCCAATGAGTCATTATATTCACATTACTCATGATTATTTATCAAAAATGTCAACATAGACATAGAGGCCATATTGCCCAGCCCTCATTATGTTTTAATAATGTTGTTTTCTTCTGGTAAGAATTTTATTTACAATTCTTTAATCAGAGCCTCAGCTTATTATTTTTTTCTAAATTATTTTCTCATATTCAGGTCAAACTCTGGTCTGCTCTGCTTTATTGTACCTGCTGTTAATACTGTCTTCTTTCCTCTACCTTTATTCTGTTTCTACCCCCTTTCTTCTTCCTCCTCTTCTTTTTCCCTGATGGAAGCTAAGCGAAGCCAGTCCATCAGCAACTGTGTTCATCTATACGAGGCTTTGCCCACTACTAAAAGCGTTCCTATGCTGCTCCACACTGTGAGCTCTTTCTTGCCTGGTATCTCTTCTGGTAACTCTGCTTGCTCTCACAGACTCTCAGGTAAAGTGTGTTCTGAGAGCTGCATGTGTTTGTGTGTTTGTGACCTCTGCCCTGTCTTTTCATTCATCAGTCACTATCTGTCATACACCACCGTTTTCTGTGTCTGATGTGACAGTATTTGGATCAGAGAGGTTTATGATTTAACAGGAACTTGTCTTGGGCTGGCTATTGAAAAAAACACATGGCAGCCTGGCAATGTGTAGAAATAGAGTCTACAGCAAGAGAAAGACTGTGTCACCACTGCATGTGTGCATGTCCTAATTTCTCACCGATGATGTCATTAATATATTAAAACTTCATCTATACTGTGTCTTCCAAAACAAATGACTGTCTTGGTGTGTTGGCATTTAAAGGTTTGTGTAACAGTTTTTGTTTGGTGTGGTACTGTAGCTCTGCCTAACTATGTTATTTCTTTTCTTTTACTTGTCTGTCAGATGTGGAGGAGTGTCAGCTGTCAGAATGTGGGGGGGAGGAGGAGCTGGGCGGAGGGGAGAGCCCTCTGCCACGTAGCAGCAGCACCTCAGACATCACCCAACAACTGTCTGAAACTTTACCAGGTACAGTGTATACAAATGCAAATTGGATTTTACTACCCAACATTTCTCTAGGGAAATAACATCCCTCACAATGACTTGTATTAAGAAAAGGTACATGTAAGGCATCGGGTACCTCGATAAAAACGTAAAAACAGCTTTGTCAGGCCATGGTCTACAATTTGAGACAATCCTTTGATGGATACCTACCAATACTGTGAATTTTGAAAGCAGACTCAGTTTTATACATAAAGTTAGTGATTGGAGATTTTATTCAAGGATTAAGTTCATCACCTATAAAGAGGATATGGGAATACCAGGCAACCAGGGTGTATTTTTATGTGTGACATATTATTATTTTATTTATCTGTTGTATTACAAACCCAACAGAAATAAAACAGAATGTGATCATTTGCTGGCATATACCCCGTTGATAATAGAACTAAAGAAAACTATATTTAATACTTAAAAAAACTCCAAGGCACTCTTTAATCTATTAACGTGCCTTTATTGTCAAGGCATGGTCATATTAGACCAAATAAACAAATATTAGTATAGAAACCTATCCAAAAAACACCTCTTAACAAACTGAATTTGTGTCCAGGAAGTGCCTCTACCCTTACATTGTTTTCATCATTAAGTTTAGTAAATATATTTTCATTAATCATAACAAAATTAAAACAGTTGTGAAGAGCCAGAGTTGGCCTTGAAGTCCTCATCAGTTCTCACTGGCACGATATTAAAAATGTTTGTAATATAATTCAAGGACATAAAGGTAGTATTAGAAAGATCCCTCTGCCTTTTTCTAATATCCCCTGTTGCTCTTCAGCCCAGAAGCGAGAGTACTCCCCTACCTCCTGTGGCTCTGATAGCAGGACATCTGAGGGGAGGAGAGAGAGCAGTGAGCCACCAGTGGTAAGACGAATCATGTTGTACTATAATGTTATGTCAAAGTAAGGAAATAAGATTTGCCCCTTCAAGTGTCTCTCATTTAATGTTTGTTTCTGTATTCCTAGATCCTCATCCGACGGAGCAGCAGTCCAGCTGAGACAGAATGCAGCACTGAGGGACTGACGAACTACACAAGACCCAAGCTCAGAGAGAAAAGTTAGCGATAACATCATCCGTTTTTGTTTTTTTTAATGATAATCAATGGAATATTCATGTAGCTCTGTTTTCATTGTGTTGCACATGATGAAGAATCTCTGTTTTTAAATTTGGGAAATTCATCAGATAAATCAAATACTAAAGCATCAAGTGAAGCCTACTCTTTTTATGGATTGAAAGTTAATAGTTATGTATCCGTACACAGCCATCTCCTCTTTGAATCTTGTCACACTATTTATGTCCTTTACCTACTTCATTTACTCGCCCTGCCTAGGTGAAAGTATAAGCAGTGAGACATCCAATGGCTGCCTCAATGAAGCTGAGGTTACCTGGCAGGCCTTTGACGAGGAGGCTGACACTCAGTCCACACAGTCAGCCCACATGGACGTGACAGCTGACCCCCAGAGCCAGGGGAGTCTTCTGCTCAGTCACAACGAAGCTCTAGCAGGTATTGGAGCTGATAAAAACTCACCCTGAGCAGCAGAAACAGATTTCTATCCATCAATGAATTATAACAGAATAACACTAGATAAGAACTTAGCCTTGTACAGTTGATGAGCAGACCGAGAAGATGTTATAAAGAAACTAGTGAGGGTCAATTAGAGAGAAATACACAATGAGGTAAATTTAGGTAATGTCTTTTCTATGGCTTTTTAACTTTTTGGTTCAGTGTAACTTAAATAATTGTATTCAGCTAGGACAGCAGATATTGTCTTATTTATTAAAAAACAATCTTACCAAGCAATCCTTTGAAAACATTCAGCACAGAGTCAAAATGAGCTGAAAGGGTTTGATAATTGAATCTTCTATAACCTTGATGGATTAGTCATGGTAGTGTGTCCCAGTAAGGAAACTTAACCGGCTTGTCAGTATCAGCTACAGTACCTCTCTGGCTGAACCATTTAATCTAAACCATCTTGTGTGTTAGCCATTTTGAATGTTGTGAAGGGAAAATGACCTGTGGTGTACAGTTTGATTTAGTCAGAATTGTGGTATATGTTGGTTGCAGATATATGTATTTTGATAGAAAAATAATTATCTGCTGTTTTACCCTTCAGGTTTTAATGATTATCTTTATTTAAAGAGCACTTTCAAAGATTTACTCCATCCTCTCCTCTTTCCTCCATCATAATTATAGATCGACAGATTGTTGTTGCCCCTCCCACCCCTGTATGTGAATTTGTCTGTTTTGCCCCACATCGTGATCATCATGAAGTTGTTGCTCTTCCTTTATCCCCTTGCTCCCTTCCTCAAACCCAGTTTTATCCCTTTCCCATTGTTGTTTATAGGTCCTGAGTGTGCCC
>OMLP01007012.1:2951-17340 GCA_900302685.1 Spondyliosoma cantharus | reverse complement strand
AGTTCTCCAACATAGAGCTGCGACTCTTAAAAAATGAGATCCTGTGTCCCAAGCTTGTGGCGAGGCGGCCGTTTATTCTCACAAGCGCCACCCCTATTTTGACCTCAGTGTCGCCTGCTGGAGTCGGCAAAGCACCACCAGGAGGGCCTGTGCCTCTCTCCATCATGATCCTCAGCATCCTCGTAGTGCTTATCCTCACTGTGTTTGTAGCCTTCTGCCTTCTAGTCTTTGTCCTGAGGCGGAATAAAAAACCAGTGGGCAGGCAGGAGGGGCTCGGGAATCAGGAGTGTGGCTCCATGTCGCTGCAGCTCCGCAGACACAGCCACAAATCCGGCAAAAAAGGCGGCATCCCGGGAGACGACTTGGGAGGCGAGACGTTCATCCCCCAGACCATCGAGCACATCGGCAAGAGCCACACCTGCGGGATCGGACGCTCGTCAGACATGGACGCCGGGTTCAAGTTTGCAGACTCGCAGAGGCAGAAGATCATCCTCAAGGACAAAGACGCGCTCTCCACGCTGGAGCGCAACAAACGCCTCAGCACCATCGACGAGCTCGAGGAGTTCCTGCCGCACCGAGAGCCCAGCATGTTCATCCAGAACTTCCTGGACGGCAAACGAGATTTCAACAGTATAGGGATGGGCGGGTACGAAATCCGCTACCCGGAGAAAACGCTGGATAAAAAGATGAAGAAGTCGTCGCTGATAGGCGGGAACCACAGTAAGATCGTGGTGGAGCAGAGAAAAAGTGAGTATTACGAGCTGAAAGCCAAGCTCCAAGGACCGCCTGATTACATGCAGGTGCTCGAGGAGCAGACTGCGCTGAGTAAAATGTAGGGATTGTTGTGTTTGATTTAATGCATTGATTACACACACATGCAGGAGGAAGTCAGACACACATACAGGCAGACAGACAGCCAAACAACACCCTTTCTATGGCTCTCTCTCTATGGCCACACACACACACACACACACACACACGATTCAACCCCCCAAGATCTCTTGCTTTCTGTCTCCATCTCCCTCTCCGCAGCCACACATGTACACGAATACACACACACACACACACACACACACTCCCACACACAGCAAAAAAGTGCCTTCTGGAAATCCTTAATGACCAATGCAGAGATGGACAAAATGGCTCCACACTACAAAAAGCTATTACTAGAATCAGCGTGGATCTATTTCACAGTAAAAGACCTTTCGGATTATCCACGCCACCACTTGTATGATCTCACATACATAAACCACAGGACAACCCGTAAAAAGCAACCAGACAGTCAGAGTATTTTTGCTGCTAATGAAATGGGTACTTATCTTCTTCTTTTTTTTTTTTTTGTTGTTGTTCTTGTTGTTCTTTCCTCCTCCTTTTGTTTTTTTTCCCAACCAAAATCAAAAGGGTCTTGAAAACAGTGCTCGAGAACATACCTCGCCGTCTTCAAACCCCCTCGTTTAAAAGAAAAAAAAGAGAGAAAAAAAAGAGAGGGAAAAAAAAGGAAGGCATGTCGGTCGTCGTTCTTTTTGCTGTGGAGAGAATCCAAAACCGCTACTTCTGGGATGAAATTAACATAAATTGGGGACTTGATGGATGCTACTTTGCTTTTTTTCTTTTAATTTGCGGGGATATCTTGTTTGTTCTTGGGGGATGCTCTCTGGAGTCGGCTGCAGACTCTCTGCCATCTTGTCGGGATTACGCACCAGTAGCAGTACACCTGCTCTTTGCTGGGAGGCTAAAAAACGGCTCCTGTTTTCCATTCACGGGGGATCGGAGGGCACCGCAGAAAACTCTTTTCGGGGAATGATTTAGTGACGTGTTCTCTTTTGTGTAAAGAGCCATGTGAATTATAGTGTCTTCTGAATGGAGTTGTGTTTCTCTTCAAAAATTGCTACTTACAGTAACTGTATGTTTTGGGTGAAATCTAACGGCACATACACTGTCAGAGGACGTTGTTTCTGAAAAATGACAAACCCAAGGATTAAAAAAAGAAAAAAAAAATACAAAGCTGCTTGCCATGTAAGCGTAACCTGGAATTTATTTTGTAAGTCTTACATTATTTGTATCTGTGGGACTGGTTTGTAAATTACAAGGAAGGACAAACACACACAAACACGCACACACATACACACGCACACACACACACACACACACACACACACACACATACTGTACGACGGAGCATCATCATGAAGAGACTACAAGCCAGAATTGTCAAACAAAACCGCGAATATAATTCAATCGGTGACCCACCTCCCCTTGTCAGCTCTCAATTCGTAGTGAAAAAAATTTAACAACATAGTTAATTTATTTTTCTATGCAGGATTATTTAAAGAGTTATTGGTATTATTTAAAAAAAAAAAAAAAAAGAAAGAAAGAATAATACACAAAGAGCGGAAAGGACTTGAAAAAGAGTGATGCATCAGAGCTAATTCAGGCCACCAGAAGTGACTGTCGAGTCCTGCCGGGAGGGTTTTACGTTCCTCTCAGTTTGATGGAGAACTCGACCCGCTGGACCAGGGTTGTGAAATGTGATCTGTGATGTTTCCTTTTTATTGTGTCGCACGACAAAGCCGAGGCCTGATTGAGTCTGTGAAGTTTCAAGCCGTTTCCTTATTCTTATATCTCCCACAGTATCTTGTAAAAGGTTTCTTATTAACATTATGCAACCAAAATAAATGTGCATTAAACTTGATATGGTTCCAGAATGCTTGGGATGGGAGGTGGGCGTGTGCGGCGACGCTGGAAGGGGCGGCGGGCGAATCTAAAGCTCTAAATTGCTAGAACCTGGGCAGAATCATATCATAAAAACACCATGTGCAATATTAGTAACAAATGCTCAGTCATGATGGCTTCAAATATTTTTTTTTTTTTTTTGTTTAATTTATTTAGTTTGAGGTTATATTGTCAAGACAGGTTCTATTTGGAAAAATTATTTTATCAGCCTAACTCTATCCGGTCCTTATTTAAAAAAAGTATTGTTACGTTAAAATTATGAGTGTTTATTGACATTACAAATGAATAGAATGTATCTTGGAAAGTATAATAAATACAATTTTCTATCGGTCATAAATCTCCTGTATATTGGTTAATTTTTCTCTTGTATAATCATGTTGAAATCAAGGTATTAAAATCAGCACCTATTTGCACTGTGTCCCCCTATTTCTTTTAGTTCACGTCCTCTGGGCTTCTCCGGGCTGCTTCACTTTAAAACAAAAGGACTCCTCCTCCACCGAAACCGCCAGCTCCTTTTTCACAGCACTTTGAGTTTTTTTTTATTTTTTTTTTCTCACAGAACGAGCCGGGATTGTCTGACAGCTCAGTGTCAGACATCGCAGCTTGTGTGTTTTTTTTTTTTTGCTGTTACTCTAGTTCAGATGCTCATTTCAAATTTCAAATATGTATCATCACTAAATTCCACCTGCCTCAATGTATGCTCATCCACATACCTTTCCTTGTCTCTCTTTCTGCTCTTTCCATCTCCAAACATATTCAATTCCCTCTTCCTCTTCAAGCTTATGAAGATTTTGTTTCCACCCTGGCCTCATTGTCTTGAAGGTTTCCATCCCTAACCCCTCTCTTTTTAGACACCTATCAAACATTCATGCCCCTTCCATTTTGGGGTTAAAAATTCAGATTTCCTGTTTCTGTGTTAATCCAACCTATTGGGCTTTTGGGAGACCAAGTAGCAGAAAGTATGACTCATCCAGACGCCGGAGAATTGTCCTCATTAATTATTAATACCCTTGGCAGTTATGAACTAAAAAAAGGGATGCTCGGATGCGGGGGAGGTATGAATCTGATATGTCCGCCCCCTCCGAACCTCTCCCCCTCTCACCCCCCCGCGCTTCCTCCGTCTCTCCCTCTGTTGTATTTTCAACCATAAAACTCTGTAATAGAACAGAAATATCATTTGGATACTTGGAAAAAAGACACTCAAATTTGGCTGGAAAGTGGGTCTTTTCAGCCCAACATTTTACTGCAGTCACTTGGCTCCAGTGCAGGGTTCTGTTCCTGAAAGCTCCAGGGGTCCTTTAGGGGGTAACATGGCATCACCAGAGAAGCGGGGGGAAAATGGTTTATTTTCACCGTAATCTAACTCATAAGACATCAGGACAATGAAAAATGCACAAGGAGCCTGATTTCTCCTGTCTCTCTGCTTTTTGGGCACCTCACCTGCCGTACAGTTACGGAAACCTGCACTGAGCCCTAACTCTAAAAATCATGTCTGCTGTCCCTCATGGTGTGTTCTTGTATGATGGGGTTGTTTGGGGGAATGCATATCAATCAGGGGAATGGGTTTTAAGAGCTATGCTGCAGTAGGAGCATGCGTGAGGTCTACATTTGGCCACCAGGGGCGCTGTGAGCTAAGAACACAGCAGAGAGGGTGAAACTTGTGACTGGTCTGCAGGAGGATTAGAGCTGGTTGATGGCTTTAGATAGGAAAAGAGAGATAGAGGGAACAGAAAGAAACACTTTTCATATATTCTATTTGAATAACTGCCTTTTTCCTTTTCTTTTTTTTCCTGGGAAGTTAAAGGAAAGGGTATTTCAGAGGCTGAATAACAGGCTTTTGATGATGATGATGATGATTTGTACTATTTTTAGGAAAAAGATTAACAAGACTAATTGTGGACATCGAGTCAAGGCGTGTATGGAAAAGTAACAAAAAAGCCAACCACAGACTGATAGAGGAAAAGAAATATTGGGAAATATAAGCTCTTTTTCTAGGTGCGTCTTCTGCTGCAGCCTGGGGCGTTTATGCTTCACAACATGAGATAGATGCGCCACGTAACCTAACGACATGTAAAAGTTATTATTTCAAGTTAATTACACTGAGTGCAGCACGCCTTAGGGTCAATGGGTGCGTAGGAGAAGACAGAAGGGCTGACAAAATCAGGAAAAAGACTCCCGCACACTGTCCACTACACTTGCATTTAAGTTTATTGACAACCCTTTTGTACTTACCAAGATGAAGGTCCAAGTATCGAAACGTTGTTGTCAATAAACTTAAATGCAACTGTAGTGGACAGTGTGTGGGAGTCCTTTTCCCTAAGTTAGTTAAACTAAAAGGGTCTAGTTTTTATTTTCAGACCACCTAAGACCTTACAGAACCATATTCTTCTAACTTGTGTTGAGTTGTATGAGTATGGCGCACAGTGTTCAATCAGCTTAATAAAGCAACAAGATCAGCATGTTAGCATTCTTCTCGGCATGCATTCGGTGAGAGTTAAAGACCCTTCTGTTTCATAGTTTGACCAAAACATGTGTGTTGTAGTCTAACATACATTTTAAGATGAGTCAGGGTTGCTTATTGGATCAATAATGAATATACTGTGAATGATGACGAGGGTTAGCATTGAATTCAGTCTTTGCCCTGTCACACTTGTACATAATGTAATGGTAGATGGAAGCAGTTTCATCTTTGTTCTCAGCTCCGATAGGAGTAACTCCAGCTGCTATTTAAACTGAGTTAGATAAACTAGATATTTTAGGTCGACTCAACTGTAGGTGAAGAAGTTTCAGCTTTGGAATTCCATTTGAAAGAAACTGAACAATGTCGTCGGCTCAACTAGAGAATTCTGTAGGAACTGAGATGTGATTAATTTACGTCAACTAAAGAATTTAAGTACAACTGAATAATATCGAGTTACATGACTTAGAGAGTTTATTTGTTTTCAGTCTTTACAAAATTACTTTAACTTATCTTCTCAAATTCAGTCAACTTAAAATGTTGAAGTGTACATGTTTTCTTTTTTCCTTGTGGTAAGTCGAGGCAAAACTCTATGGTTCTCCAAATGTTTTGGGGGATTTTTTAAAAGAAAATTAAGAACTGTCTACCAAAGAGTGCAGCAGGTGACATTAGACGTTGGCTTGGTTTAATCTTCGACCTCCAACAACTTTTGGGGCACCTGACTGTATTTATTTTGTTTTTTTTTTACTTTATTCTAGCAGTCAGCATCAAGTGTCATCCATCGTTTGATTCAGGAGAACGTTACATTTCAGTCTCTACTGCCAGCTTTACATTATTTTTGCCTTAGAATGGATACATTCACAAGAAATGTAAAAAAATGCCAGTCAAAATGTGTTTTTTTGTTTTTTTGGTGTAATCCACTACTTCATTTACTGACTGTGTGGATGCGTTCAAAACAGTTCACAGAGAAAGGAAACAGAAAGGTTATTGAATCATAATAGAGGACATTGAAGCCAAAGTGACTTCATTTCAGAGAAATATATTATTCATTTAACACGAACAACAAAAGTAGCTTGGCTACAACCGATGTGCGTTGGCCCAGGAGAAGAAAAACTATGTGGGGTTCCAGGAGGCAATAGGACTCACATAAACATTTCAGAACAGTCGTTATTTTTAGCTGTCTTTGAGAGTTATGGGGTGACAAGCTAAAAAGGTTGGAGTACAGCAGAATCGCGCAAAAATCAAGCATTAACGTACCGAATATGACAGGATCAACAATACTTAAATTCACTCACTCAGTGTTGGTCAGTCCTGGTCCTGATCAGCCCGTCATCGAGCTCTGCTGAAGCCTGATAATGACCCGTTCATTTGAATCAGCTATGTTGGAGCAGGGAAACACCTAAAACAGGACCAGGATTGACACATTTTTTGTCTTATTCTAACTTGAATCACAGACCGATCGGAAAACAATTGCTAAACTGCAGATTATTTACTGTTCTGCAGACAAGACTGCAAATGCACCGTTTTGAATTAGCCCTTGACCACAGCATGGTAGTTTCGGTAAAATTAAGTATTCTGATGGTTTGGATCATTTTATTTCACTTTCTGAAATTGGACATTTAACCCAAGAGAGAGTTACAATTAGTTTCATAATAAGGAGAGAGATGTGGCCTTACAGAGGGGTAACGACTTGTTGGATACAAGTGTTACCTGCATGTACTATCTCAATCACCACTGTCTTCTCTTCTCTTTCTTTATTTTACTGTACATCGTCTGCTCCCTCGTCTTCATCTCGGATATTCCCTCGCCCGTCTAATCACACGTCCTCTTACACCACGAGTTAATCATCATTGAAAAAACGGAACAATGCATTCACGAGGCATCTCTTTTTCACAGCAGAGCCGGAGTCATTCCCATGCAGTGTCCATAGCAACTGTAGAAATGAGGATGAATTTGTGTCTGCAGCAATCAGCGTGACAATGAACAAAGAGTTTCAAGGTTATACACTATCAACAGGTTCTCATCCCACGTTGTCAAACACTGACGCCATTTGTTTCATGCGTAAGGTCCGTTGAGTGTCTGTCGTCCTGCCAGAAAGCCACTTTAATTATGTCTGAGCACAACAACTCCTTGGTTAGGTTTAAAATATGTCAAACACTTTCTTTCACATGGGACACAAAGCCCTGTTTTCTGGTTGAAGCTGCCGTGAACCCTGATCACTACCCCTTTTTGGGACTTTGGCAGTCTACATACTCTATCAGGAGGAGCGGTCGCTCTGTTTACATTGGAGTTAGTTTAAAGGTCAGTGTGTGTCATACTGATGCTACAGGGTACCTTCTGCATCTGTATGAGACACAAAGGGACATGTCAACACAATTTGTGTTTGACAATATGGCAATGAGAACGGGCTGATAGTATGTGGGTTTTTACAGCCACATTTGATAAAAAAAAGTTTCATTTATTTTCTTGGAGTATAGATATTGATTAATGACTTCCCAACGTATGGTCTCCAATCAAAAGTCATTCTGTCACCTTCTTCTTTTAAATCTTTAAAACCTCTTGAATCCTGATTTTTCTGTGAAATAATTCAGTCGAGGACACTGTGGTTTCTTTTGCTTGTTTTTTTTTTTTTTTTTGCAACATTACACCAAATGCAAATATTCAAAATGTCTCTTCATTTAATTTTTCCTGTTTTAATCTATATTTTTGAATGTTCAGGTACAATTTTCAAGGATCATACCAGAGTGTTTAAAATAGAAATCCTGCATTCTTATATCAGTTTGCACCATTTTTCAAATGCACTGTCAGTACCACTGGTTTTCGTTCACTTCTAGAATAAACAAAAATCAATTAACAGACTCTGGCAACTTGATTGTGGTGTAATTCATCACAGTGAACATCCGGTCTGCATTAAATTTGACTATTACTGCAGTGCAGTCTTTGCAATTTCATCAGTTTATTTGTCAGCAAACCTTAAACATGTAAAAGAAAAAAAAAGTTGTGTTGTCTCTTCTGTGATTACTGACCCATAGCAGGCATTAAACTGTGAGTCAGGTAACGCTGTCTTCTGCTGCTTTATTTTGATGATTTATTTACCCCTTTCATGCGTGGTGTCACTAAACAGATATTTGGAAGCCATTTTGAACAATTTAAGTTCAAGTATCACGTCCCAATCAGTGTTGGACCCATACAGCCTCAATTACAATACATACAATTACAGTTATATGAAACTTTGTCATTTTGAGTAGTTATGGAACAGCTATTAAATCCTGTTATTCTCAGAAAACCAGACAGGGAAACTGAACTAAATACAGCGTTAGAAATATATTAGAAGGATTTACATTACATTTCATATGCATGACTCAAACTGCATCTGTCTGCTCCAGTGGCCGCTGTGAGCTGATGAGTATATTCTGCCCTTTTAAATTTCCTCCATTTTCGCATGGTTTATTTAAAATCATAATTTAACTTACACTTGAATCACTTTATTTAAAAGTAAGATTAAAGATTTAATCAAATAAAATTCCTGTAGACTGAATTAACTATTTGGTGCACAATGTCCACCGGAGTGGACTGATGTGTTTCCAGTCACGGAGAAAAGATGTACAAGAAAATATGTAGTAAAAGTATGGATATGTTATGTAATATGTTTCTCATATTTCTTATTTTGTTGACAAATGTTGGTTTTATCTGTCTGGTATTCTCAGAATGAAACAATTTAACAGTTATATTGAACAAAAAAGAAACTGTTGGAATAATTTTGTACTTATCAAGAGTAAAACCAAACAATGAATAAAAACATTACTTTGTGATGGATTAATTCATGCCTTAAAGGGTTATATCTTCCAAGTGCCCCAACTTATCAAAAGTGACATTACTTTACAGCCTTAATGTTGGACTGGCTAAACAATATTTCAGACCCGATCGTCAATCGAATGGATCGACAGCTCAAGCAAATTTAAAAGACTCTCAGAGTTTTGAATTGTACGAAAATGAATGGAAACCAGTGACGCTCTCTAATAACAAACAAAACACATGGAAGTATGTGAAACGCATAGTTTGGAAAATGGTACGTTGTGATGTGTATTCCAAAGTCAATTAGTTGTGTTGAATGGCTTGAAATGTATGAAACCTCTGGTATGGTTCTCTGGGTTTAACAATGTTTTGCAGCACAACATGTTTGTAATGACGGATTCAGCCTTGTTTACTATTTTTTCACTGTCGTACAATGTGTCTGTTGGAATTGTACATCCATCGCCGCTGGTTCCTCTGTTGGCTTGATGCTACAACTTTTTACACAGAGTTTTTTCCTCGTCTTCTTGCTTGTATTTTACGTGCTATTTGCTTTAATTACGCAGTTGTTTCCTCTTTGACACCTTATTGAGCTGCAGAGGACACATTTGTAGCAGCGGTGGCCCATGTCTGCTGAATGCCAACAATGTGCTCAGGAATGGTAACAGCGAATTGCTGGCATCCGCCGCGGACAGGCGGCCATTTGAAGAGGGGATGAAAGGGGATGGCATCTCCCCGGCTACTGCAAATTACTCAATGCGTCCCCAATGAGAGGAAAACAATGCCTCACCTCCCCACCAGCTGCCTCATTAAACGTGGACAAATCCACCAGTGCTGCTCTGTTGTAGCCACTTGGCTGCGAAAGCCAATCAGAGGAAGTCTCCTGTTACCTGACTGTCGAGGCAGTCACACCCTCAGAGTCAACCTTTTAAGAATCCAAAAACTCTAATTTAGATAATAACCTTCCAAATCGCACACATAGGGATTTGCATGCATCCTTTAGCCCCTAAGGTCGTGAAACTCGTGCAACCTTGTGCAAACATTCAGCAGAGACACGCAGAGACTTTTCACAAGGCAGCAATGTTGGGATCTTAGTTTCCATTTTTTGCCTGCCTTTTTATTCAATGCAGCCATATATTAAAGGACAGCAATCAGTCTGGTAGAATTTCACAGGCCCTCCAGGGTTACTCCATTATTTAATTTAATTTCTCAGTCAAATTCTGCCCTTTAAATGCTTTTTTTTGGCACCAGCATAGTCTGAAAAGGATAATGAGTTCCTGAACCAAAATGAGAAATCCACCCTCTAAAAAAGGTTTCCCTGGTCTCATGAAATAATTGAGAGGTAAAAGTCACTATTCAATGACACTGTGATTTCTTGTTTCCGAGGCTAATACACACTGTGATATGTTGTGCTTTGCTTTGAGTGAACATCAGGAAGTAAGATACAGTGTCTGTGTATGTATGTATATAGTATCTGTTATCAAAGTATAGTTCATTAGAGAACTTCATTACTTCATCAGAGAACAAGTCAAATCACCTCTGTCGAATTGACTGGTGACGGTTGTGCCTTTTAAACCAGGAGGTGTAATCAGCACGTCATGTTGGTGAGATTCTCATATATCACAATCTAGTGAGCTTCGATTTCCAATGTGTGAGGATTGCAGAACTGGGCCAAATCCAGCCGAGTCACCAGGATAAAATGTTAGCAGGTAGAGTTTCTGCAAACTACAGATACATTCATGTTAGAGTGTGTTACAGGCCTCGTATTGATTGACATGTAAACAAAACGTGTCATATCATGTTCAAATTGCACGTTTATCACCTGACTTTCATTTGAACATGATATGACACGTTTTGTTGACATGTCAATCAATACAATCGCATTTACATTTATTATGACAGTTGGGTTGGCCAAAACAGTGTGGAAACATAACATCATTTTTTATGGAACAGAAACCTGCAAGTGATAATAGCTAGCAAGCTAATCTTAAAATCTTGATTTCAAGGTTAAATTAGAGGTTTATCGTTGTAATGATGGACGTCTTGGAAACAGTATAGACTAACTCTGAGTCCCAGTGTTTGAACGCATACTTTTTCAAAATACATGAAAAATGGTCTATCTTGCTCTCTATAGTGTGCCGACTTTGACCTAGACATCGCTCCACCCCAACAGTCCACCCACATGTTTTCACTTATGTTGCCTGATTATACCGCTCTAGACTGTGTGGGCAGGTACATGCTAGATTTGATTGACATCTCCCTTACCCTCCTGCCACATCCTGTTGTCATTCATATTGCTGCACAGAGATTTCCCACATTGACCTTTCTCAAAGCAGGTATTTGGACTTGTTGAAGCAGGAAAAGCACAAGTGCGCTATTATTTGTTCCCAGTTATATACACAAAATCAATGTGCTCTCCTGTTTTGGAAATGATAAAACTTTGTTTGAGAATAGAAAATGATTTATATTGTGATCAAAAGCTTTATTAAGTATGTTATTGTTCTAGGTGTTTCAATACATGTGCTGCTGGGTAATTTAGTGAACAATTTAGCTAACAGTTCAGCTGGGAATTTAGCCTGGCCTACTCTAAACAAAAAGTATATTACAAGAATACAATCTAACTGTTACTAACTTGAGTTATCGGTAGTTAGCTCAGTTAGAATTGCAGATAGCAATAAAGACTGGGGACTCAAAGTACCACGGAAGTGTTGGTTTTTACAATTCTAGCACAGGAGCTTTGGACCGGGATGGGCTGGGGCTTGCTGGTTAGCATGCTAACATCAGTAGATATCTGTGCAACACGATACACAAGAGATTTCACATTGTCAGAACTGTTATTTCTTCACATTCTGTTGATCATTTAAAATTCAAGTTTTAAGTTAAATTCTCACATATTGAACCTTTAAAGATTTCCATGTCATCTTTTCATTCTAAGGCAGGTCTAGGTGGTAGTTACATACTGTAAAAGTAGCAAATAGCTCGATCCAAAGAGAAATGTACACAGCTCTTATTCAGAAACTGTGCCTTTAAACAAGCTGTTAGGACTTCTGTAACTTTGTGATGTCACAACTTAACAGTCACAGCCCTCAGCCCCGCCCCCAGTACAACCATGCTTGCAAAAACACTGTTAGAGCTGAGGCAGAGCAATGATGGGTGGTACCCGTTCAGCCCTGTAAAAGCCGACCAATCAAAGCAAATTGGGCTTTTTTGGGCGAGGGGGCCTTAAAGAGACAGGCACTAAAAAGGAACCTTCAGATGGACAGTGTATATAGGTGCTGCAGCTATGGATAGTGTCAGGATAATAATATGATTTTTTGAGCATTAAAAGCATGTAAACATTTTTTAATAGACAACTGGAATAAACAATACAATCAAAAAATGAGCATAATGAGACCCTTAAAAATTATCATATATTTTCTGCATATTAAGTAGCAAATACTGCTTTCAGGAAAATTCGGTTAAGTCTCACGAAAGGGAAAGTATAATTAACCCAAAATTACACTTAGGTAGTGTTCTTGGCTAAAATGTACTCTTTTTTTTAAAGTGACTTTGCACCACTGAAGCTCTTAACCACAGTCATTCGGAATCATCACATTTAAGCAGCCACAAGACCTTGAAAGTTGTTAAAGACCTTATAATTTGACAGATTAGACTTGAAAACCATTGCAAAACCAACTCATGGTAGCCGGGCAGCACCTGCATGTGCAACGATTCCGAACATAGGCTGTGATTAATGTGCTGCCATTTCCTCCGGGTGCAAACCTACACCTGTTTCTATTTTATTACATTGATCTATGCGAGATCAATGAAGGCATGGGAACAATTGTGGACAAGTAGAGGAGACATACTTAGACCTTTGGGACTGCCCAGGTTACACTCTTGCTTGTGTGTATGTGTGTTAAGATGTTGTCCTTTGCAGTTATCCCAGGGGAGAAAATGAGAGGCTTTCCCTTTGCTCTCTCTTTCTCTCTCTCTCTCTCTCTCGCTAATCAATAGCTTATATTCTATCAAGAAAGCTGAGCCTCCTTGAACATACAGCTAGGTAATGTTTCATTTAGAAATTCAAGTACAATAAACATGTTCATTTATGGTAGCAATTTTTTTTAAGTTTTGACCCTGTAACCAAGGTCATGAAAGTGTATCCGTTTGTTGTTGCATATTCAAGTCTTCATAACTCTTTATTAGAAAAACCTCTTTTATTATTTCCAGAAAAATTCCTTAAGAGAAACTACTGCAGGCTGCATGACTGACAGGTGATCACTAATGACTGCAACGGCAAACAACTGATGGGATACCACCTTAAACCGTCCACGGCTTCAACCACAATCATCCTTCTTCCTTTCTCCTGGCCTGCCATATCTGTCTTGTTTGCCTGTCTTTCCATCCATCCATCGTCTCATTTTCCCGTCTTTTCTCTTTGCTCTACCTGAGCTGAATTATGATCTGTAGTCTTCCCTGATACATTGTGATTGATTGGGCTTTCTAGCTAACTAATGAATTGGCCCCTCAAGGACATGTAGCGGGCCAGCTTTGGTATTAATGTGGACTCTGCTGAAGGCAGCTCAAAGACTCCTGACACCACAGATTTAGCGCTTACAGTGTTTATTTGGATTTGGCTTTAGCGGGGGGTTTGCTGGGGTTTGCTGGGGTTTAATTTTTAAATAGCTACCAATTGCATTTCTAATAGCTTTTTGCATATTGTCTGCTAGTGACACGCAGCAGGGAAGTGATGTGCAAATAATGTATTAACAGACAGCTAATAGCAAAGACATTTGTTAGACAGTCATTTAAAACATCAATTTTCTTTCAGGTTGTTCTTCTTAAATGGGGAAATGTTTGATGTACTGTGTTTTTAAATGTATCACATAAAGGTGCCCTAATCACTGTATTTTTATATCGGCAATGAATTAAACAACTTATGTGCAATGTGAAAGGTATCCTTCATATCCAGGGTCTAACAGAGAATTAGCACCAATTCCCATTACAGTTCCCATTAGCTCTACTGAGCTTTCCGGTGTCTCTCAGATTATTGTTTTGTTCTTACACCTGAAAATGTTCTGCTTAGCATGAGACAGCTGACAGACAAAGTTTGTTTACTAGCTGGTGAACATGGTGCAGCATTTAGTAGCTAAAGGGCCAAATAGTCTCTTCAGGAGTTGAATGAAAAGAGAAAGTGGGACAAAGCAGTGAAAGAAATAGCTATTTTCTTTTTTTCCTGATTGTTTCACAACGGTTATGTTCTAGAGCACAAATGATCAGCCTATACATCCACACCACCATGAGGATTTGATATACATTCAACCAAAGTGAAGTGTAGGTTTTCATCCTGTCTGCTGTTTGCCTCCCTGCTCTGTGTGTGTGTGTGTGTGTGTGTGTGTGTGTGTGTGTGTGTGTGTGTGGGGGTGT